>NCQV01106200.1:43114-60730 GCA_002740545.1 Lophocereus schottii | reverse complement strand
CTATGCTAAGTTAGTAGAGCAAGAATGTGAGTCGTGTTGATTTGGAAGTAATGTATGTGGTTGCACCCTAGTGGGTTGTGACTGTTTTCAAGCTTTATAGGATTGGGAGTTTTAATTTTTCCATGACCTATGCCATTCATTTCTCTTTTCCTTTCACGAAAAAAAAAGAAGAAAAAAGAAGAAAAAGAAAGAAAAAAGAAAAAAAGAAAAAAGGGTTTATATGAATAAAATGGTTGGGATAGGAATTCCTGTTTGGAAGGAAAAACGGAAGTTTTACTCCTTTCCTTGTTATTATGCTTTGGTTAGGAATAGTGGTGGTAATTATATGATGGTTTAGAGTTGTTTTGATTGCTTTATATTTGGTTATTTAACTCCTCATACCCAAATTACGATCCTCCCTTTCCTTAGACCATAACACCGCTACAACCCTGGAAAATCCCTCATGATTAACATTTGAGCATTTGACTTCATTGATGGAGAATTGAGAGTTTCACCAAGCCTATGGTAGTTTGTTTACATGAAAGGCGGTTTTGAGTGATCATACCTACCTTAAACACAAGAGAGGAGTGTTTCCGATTCTACCCCTATAGCGAGGGCCTGCTAATCTAATTAGCTCAGCAATAATTCAGGGAGACTAGGCATTTCTAAGCGATTTAATATGGGGTTTTTACTCTTGCACTTGGGTCCAATGATTTGCATCCTAGCACATGTGCGTTATTTGAAAAAAAAATGAATTTTGCCCTTGTGGAGCCTTGTAGGTATGGGTTGCCATTCTTATCAATCTAGCTACCACCCGTTGGCTGAGGAAGATGCTACATTGAGGCAAATCTCTTCCCATTAATCTGTTAATTGATAATCTTGCTTGAGGACAAATAAGAGACAACCATGAGGGAGTTGATAAACCTCCCTTTTCACCTCTTTCGAACTAAATTTGGACATCTCCTTTAGTGATTTTTGGGTTGAACATCAAAGCCTAAAGGCCAAATAGGCCTCCTTTATCCTGAATTTGCTCACATTAGTTGCTTTCATATTTTTCAGGAATTTCAGTTAAAAGAAAGAAGAAAACCCGATAATACCATGAGAAAGGAAGGCCACGAAGGCGGATTTCAAGCTAAGGAAGAGGTGGTCGAGGCCAAGAGGACTGGCATGGGGACCCCATGCCAGGCAGCCCGGTTGTGCCAAGCAAAAAATGCAGGAGCATGCAACCAAGGATGTGGCATAGTGGCACCGTGCCGTGAGGCACGACCATGCCACTCTAGTAGCTCCGCGAGTAAATTGGTTTGTCGCTGTCACAATGTCTCATCCTGTAATTTTTTGCTGTAGACTCTCGAAAAGGGGCGATTTTTAGGTTTTCAGTACTAGAAACTTTCATAAAATTTTAGACATTGGATTGAAGTTGAATCGAAATGCGAATTTATGCTACTGCTCTTGGAATCAATTAAAGTCTGTTTCTTTTCTTCCTTCCTTTGCGATCTAACCTTTGCGATCTAAATCAAAGTTCGAATCTTTTGTAATGTCTTCTAGATTCTTGTTCTTGATTGTAATTACTAGCATGATTAGAGGCTAAACTATTAGTCTTGGATTGGGAGTAGCCTCTAATACAAGGAAGTGAATAATGTTTTAGGTTTTTGTGAACTATTTCCATGAATGCAATTCGAATTCCTACCTAGTATGGCAACTGTTTGTTGAATTGCTTGTGAGGGTTTCATTCAATGTTCTTAATTAAGGTTCAGGAGATGAAAAAAGTTGAATCTTTTATCTGGTGCGACTTTATAGGCAGTGGATCTTCCTGACGTGAAAACAGTTAGGGTTTCAATTGGGATTATTTGATTACAAAATCTTGTGACCTTAATAATCTCAGTTTCATGAAAATAGATGACTAGAATTATCTTAGTCAGTCTATTGACCTTTGAGAGAACTCTTAGATGCGCTTTAAATTGTAATCCCTTCCATTTTGATTATTTTTATGGGCATAATTTGTATGATCTAGTTATGATTCATGTGGCGTAAAAGTGCAACGAATCCCAATCTAGGACCCTTATTAACATTGAATTTTACAATTCATCAGTTTCAGCAGAATAGTACTGCTAGTTAGCAATAATTCAACCCTATTGAACTTCCCGTAAATTGAGAGTTATAAAATCGCATTTGGTGATTAGGATCAAGTTCCTTATGGGCACAACCCGTACTTATCATTGCTAGCTACAACTGGCAGCGTGCACTTGCGGTAATATTTTAAGACAACAATACCCAAGAAATAATTCAAGAGGCCTAGGTGTTTAATACTGAAACATGTATTTAAATAATCTTTGAACTTGCTGCGTGTTTCAGTGGTGTTGCAGGTAAGCACAATATCATAAGAGAGCCATAAAAATTTGATCCTTACAATATGTGAACAGTGAGTAATCTGCATAAGAACGAACAAAGCCATACTCACATAACTTTGAGGACAACTTGGCAAACCATTGCGTTAGAGCTTGACGGAGACCATAAAGGGGCTTCTTGAGGTGACACGCTTTGGTTTCATCATTGAACTTAAATACTGGAGGTAATTTCATATATACTTCTTCTTCGAGATCTCCATGGAGGAATGCGTTATTAACATCTAGTTGATGCAATACCTATTCTTTTCCAACAGCAACCGCTAGAAAATGCTAAACACTTGTCATTTTTGCGATTGGTGTGAATGTTCTGGTATAATCAAACCCTTTAACTTGATGATCACCTCGAATCATCAATCTTGCCTTGTACTGTTAAGTGGTGCCATCTAAGTTATATTTAACACGACAGACCCACTTAAAACTAATGTGCTTCTTCCCTGGTGGAAGCATCATAATTTCCCACATTCCATTTTTCTTTAATGCACCAATTTCTTCAGCCATGGCTTTTCTCCACCGTTCATCTTTTCCTGCTATATGATAAAACCTGTGCTCCACAAATTTAGTATGAGTAGCTAAAAATTGTTGATGAGAGGGAAAAAATTTTGTTAAAGTGAGATAATTTTTTAATGGATACCGCATACATGAGGATTGCTTTTGGCGCGAAGTAATGGGAGAGATGGGGTCGATTGAGCGAGCATTGTAGCACAGAGAATTGTCAAAGCGAGCATGTGGTCTTCGTATGTGCTGATGAGGTTGACTATGTCCAATACCAATGCCCCGGTTTGCTAGTTTTGCTAGATCTGAGGTGACCGCAGTAGTGGGCTCCTGGCCCAGATCCACAGCTAGGGTTGTGCTAGGAGCAACTTGGGCTACTGTATCCCAACCGGGCCCATCTGCAACTTGCCCAGAAACAGGCTCATCTGTCGCTACAGCTCAGCAACATCCTCATCATCGGTGGGCTGGGCTGAATCCTCCTTAAGATAGCCAACCGTGTTATATAGTGTAGGTTCGTTGTTCTTTTAGGCCAGCTCTTACGCATGTCCGAAAGGGAATATATCTTTATCAAATACAACGTCTTGGCTTTCGAAATATTCATGAGTGTTCAAATCGTATAATTTCCATGCCTTCTCTCCATAGGGGTTGCCCATAAAAATGCATCTCCTACTTCTTGAGGCAAATTTATCAATTCCCTTTAGACGGTCTGAAGCATAACATAGGGTACCAAAGAACTTGAGACAGTCATATAATAGTTTTTGCTTGAAGATCACTTCATATGGAGTTTTCCCATTCAGAAGCTTGGTTGGTGTTCTATTAATTAAGTGTGCCACCATTAGCACACATTCTCTCCAAAAAGCCAAAGGTAGATTGGCTTGAAAGCAAAGAGCTCTAGCCACATTAAGGATATGTCGATGCTTACGTTTTACTCTTCCATTTTGTTGGGGAGTATCTACGCAGCTTGTTTAGTGCATAATTCCTCTTTCATGATAGAAAATCATCATGGGCTCCGATTTGAACTCACTTCCATTGTTAGACCTCACGATTTTGACTTGTTTACTAAATTGGGTTTGGGCCATGAGAATAAACCCTTTAAGCGAAGTTCTGGCCTCGCTTTTTTCTTTCATCAAATATAGCCAAACTCCCTGACTAGCATCATCAACCAAGGTAAGAAAATAATAGGCTCCACATGATAGAGGGACTCGATAGGGACCCTATATATCACAATGCACAATTTCAAATAAATCATTAGCATTATTATCACTTTCATGAAATTATAACCTAGTTTATTTAGCACAGTAACAAACATCACACACATTATTTTTCTTCCCCACACAACCTAAAAAATCTAAAAGTTTTGTAAAGCATGTCATGACTTCACTAGATGGATGACCCATCCTTTTGTGCCAAAGCTCGCTAGTCTTGACTGCATTACTTTGAACCTTCAATGGTGCTTCGCCATAATAGTAGACCCCATCTTTTTACCTACCTATACCAATCGGCATCCTCGAAGTATGGTCCTACATGATATAAGAATCACCATAGAATGTCACACTACAATTTAAATCCTTGGTAATTCTTGCAATAGAAACAAGATTACAACTTAAATTGGGCACAAAAACCACATTGCTCACACTGAGTTTTTCTCCCAAGGGCACGCTCTCTTGCTGTGTAGATACGGCTTAAGTACCATTAGGAAGGTCAATAAGAATGGGTCTTATATTTTCTAATTTCATCAACAACTTTTCATCACCTTCATATGCATAGATGCTCTGCTATCAAGCATCCATTTAGGGTTACCTGTTAGCTTCTCAATCCCATTCTTTAAAATGTCAAGAAGAGCCATGATACGCTGAGTCTGCTCACTGGTCAGCCCCAGTATAGCTGCTGCAATGCCTTCTGGTGCTACTAAGGTGTTCTCGGGTATAGGCTAGGCTATCGTGGTCACTGCAGGATAGGCCAACTCACGACCAGCCCCCCTTCCTCGCCCACTGCCAGAGCAACTATCGCAGCCCCCCGGCTCCTCGGCTTCCTCTTCCGCATCCTCAGGCGCTCTATCCAGGCGAGTATCTAAGTACCTCAAAGCAGTTTGCTTCGCCATGGCTGAACTTGCTGTAATGTTTTCAAGTCTGACAGCGTGAGTATTTTTCCCAGACGCAGCAAACGCAGAAACACCCTCAGCCCTATCATCCCTATTCATCATAAGGCGCTTGTGATTTTCTTCTTGGTGCACCATGTTAAAAATTTTATCCAGAGAGGGTAGAGATTCAATTGCAAGTATTTGGCTCCTAATACTTGGCTCCTAATATTAGAGTAATTCTCATCATTCATGCCCATCAAAAATTGATGAGCTTTCTCCTCATCCACCATCTTCATCAATTTTTTGCCTATTTTACATTTACACTTACCATAAGAACATCGTTGAAACCTCACTTGTTTCTCCAATTCACTCTATAAACCCATAAGTTTGGAATGGAACTCTACTACTTCCAACCCCCTTGCTTGCACTCTGCTAGTTTGGTTTTGAGTTGGTGTATTTTTGGGGTGTTAGAAACTGCACATCATTTTTTTTAGATTTTTCCACTTGAGTTCCACAGTGTCAACATAGTCAGTGCTCATCCTTAGCTTAGGATCGAAGACATTCAATATCCATGAACAGATCATGGAGTTGGCCATCTCCCATGCTTGCAATTCTAGTGGATCATTTCCTTCTTTCAAGGTGGGTTTCTCCAGGGTTCCCTCAATAAGCCCTAACTTGTTTTTTGCTTTTAAAGCTGTTTTAACAGCTTTTTCCACAAATCATAATTCTTCCCATTGAAAATCACTGTCGCTATTAATATTCTAGGTCCTTCTGGAGGATGTAAAGAATGAGGAGCATGATTCTCGATGACAAATTTTTTTTTGTATCATGATTTGTTTTGGAACTAGGGTTTTTTGGGTGATGAGCGCCTAGGCTCTAATACCATGTAGAAAATAGTTTTTGTGAAGATGCTTTTGCACTTCTTACTTTTCTCCTGCAATTTGAGCACACAACCGTGCCTTATGGCCGGCTAGCAATCTTGGCCAACAAGCAATACAAACCAACTACAATTAGGAAAGGGTGTTTAACTAGGAGAGGTATACAAAATAAATAATACATCCAAAGATATGATAAAATCTATCTTAACAGTCTCATTGTAAAAATCTACAGTTGGGTTACAATTTACAAGCCATATTATATGCATTGGATGAAATCGTGGCATATTTAATTTCTTTTTCGGTACAAGCATTAATTTTTATAGGGTAGTGGGGGAGTAACTCAATTGATAAAGGGAATTAAGTAAATAATAAAGAGAAATTGATGGGAAGAATTGATAAATTCTCAAATTTAAAATTTTCTTTAATTGATATGAAGATAAAAATAGAGATAAAGTTTTATGGAAAAAAAAAGATTAATTGATAAATGGTTAAATTTAGAATTTTAATAATTGATATAAATATAAAGATAGAGATAAATATAAAGATAAGTACTAGTATATCTACTAAGCATTTTTTTTGAAACTTACAATTTAAAATTTAAAATAAATAAAATAATAACTACTTGGAGAATTTTCATAGGATTCAATCAAAATGCTTGAATTGTCATTTCTTGAATTTTCAACCCTGATTCATTTTTACACTTGTTACAAAAAGGTTCCGAATCTCTACTGTTAATTGCAACTCTGCCTACATTTTTATGGAGCATGCTAGAATTGACACACACATAGTGGCCATTCATAGGAGAACACACACACACACACACACACACACATATATACTCACACACACACATACATACATACATACATACATACATACATACATACATATAAAATGCATGTGTGATCAGCATGTGTGATGCTATATAGGATGTTATTTAAGGTGTCACTTTGGAAAAAAATATCATGTAGGATAGCAACATAAAAGTCGTCTATCATGTAATTAAGATGAATGCAGATTATCAATATAATTTTAATTCAATTTAATATTATATGTTACGACTAATTAGTAATTGAATTTTATCATAAAAAACTTAAATATAGAACAAAGAAATGATTTAGATGTTACCCAAGAAAAAGATTGAAGTGTGTTGGATATTATATTTGAGGTAGGCATATATTGGGCATATAAATCTAACTATATTTATTTTTGTATATTTATTTTTGGGTGAATATTTCATGAGTTGGCACTTGAATACTAATTGAGCTGCTTATTTTGCATATTGTAAAGCTTAATTGCTTAAAGATGTCACATAATTGGATTTATGTAGTATTAAATAACGTATAAGCTTATAATGTAATGTTTGGTTGGATGCAATATAATGGTAATGTAATGCAATCAACTTTGCAATGTAATCAGGATTACTTAATTTGTAGTAATTATAATTATAATGTACTTCTTTTATTACAATACTCTTGTGCAACCAAACAAAGTAATGAAAATACAATTATAAACTTTTTGCATTACAAGGTTGATTACATGTATCCAAACATTACGACTACTTTAACTTGGTACAATATTTAGTTTCGTTTCAAATTTATAGCTTATGTTCGTGATATTAAAAAAAAATTGTTTAAGCGATTTATTCAATTTATATTTCACTTGATATTATACTTTGCCCTCATAAATCACATAGTATAATTAATTCTTTCAGCAAATTTAAATTTAAATTTAACAGGTAAAGTAATATATAAGAGTAGTTTGTTTACATTTCTACAATAGACCATAACTGATTTCATAAGTAGTACTTCCCCACCCAAAAAAAATGTTAAAAATTTTCCTAAATTCAAATGTCACTAATATTTCTTCATCTACTAGTAATCTCTCTTTCTTCATTTTTAAAAATTTTTTCATTTTTCTTTTGTTGGTTTTTTTAAATAATTATACACCAAAGAGATAAGATTAAGGTCAAAGACTTATTTGTCTTTTTGATACTACTGCTAACAAAGTTTCCATGCTTTGTTGATCATGAGAATAATTAATCAAATTATTGACATAATATGCAATGGACATATGAAGGACCATCAACACTAGTAAATAATATTAAAGGATGGTCGTTACGCTACTAACATAATAAGCAATGGACGTATAAAATAAGTACATGCATAATGAATACAATTAAACCAATAGGAATCTCTAGAAGGGAAAAACATACCTTTCAATTAAGTCCTTTCCTATAATACTTTTATTTTTTAAATTTTGGAATTATCAATTAGCTTATTTTCTGTATTTTTAACTATAATGCTCCAATTCAATTATATATACTATCTTTCTTTCTATTATTATGAATTTTTCAATAATGTGCATATTAAAAAAATTATAAGTTCCAACTAATAAAAATAAATGTTATATAATCTAAAATTAGAATTGGTTTAATCATCAGTTGGTCAACTATCACAAGACCTATCATGCAAGTATATAGCAAACTATTCTACAATGATCAAATGAAAAGGTACCAAAATGAAAACAAAAATATACATAATTTAAAAGTCGTACTTAAATTTGATCCCTTTAAACAAGATTAGAATATATAATTAAGATAATGTCATGACTCTAAATGCTTGTCTTACGTACCAAAAAATAAATTTATGTGCATCCACAATTCATTCTCACCCATAAGTAACACACATTACATTACCATATGAATATTTTATATTACAACTACTTTTCATACGTTACATTTCACATTACCATATAATGCATTTTTAAAAATAAAACCCAAGTTTAAAAAAGATAACATTAAATTACTAAAAATACTATTGTTTTACTTTATTCCTTTGCTCCTACCGTCAATATGGTTATTTCACATAATCATGGTCCTTTAAACCTTTAAAAAAAATCATGCAGCGACAAACTACATAATATCTTAAAACAAAAAAAAATAAAAAACTTCTTCACTAATAAGATTAAAAAAGATAGACTGCACATCAAAAATTTAAGTACATATAATTCAGGTAACTTCATCGGAAATAAAATTAGAAAAGAGGTGCTACCATCAGATCCATAAAACTTACTATAGTATGGCACCACCAACAACATATACAATACAATAGTGGTACTTATCAACCAAGAAGTAATAGCCACTGTACAATGTAGGGCTAAAAAACTAGTAAAATAAAAAGCTACTCAAAGAGGAGTCCTAATCTAACTCTACTACAATCGAATATAAATAAAAGCTAGGTCAGAGCCATATAGCTGTATATGGAGTTCAATTGATGCCAAGGGTGAGCATGAAAAAAAGGGTCTTTTGAACTGATCATTCTTACATTTTGGTTTTAATTTTTTAACTTTTAATATTATTTACTTAATTTTGAGTAACATTGATTTTCTAGTAGTGGATAATTTAAGCGATTTCTTGTCCATAGTTTTAAAAAATAATTTTGGATAACTAGTTTGTCCTCATTCAATGTTGTTTTTATATCTTTGGATGTGATGAAATGATGGCCATTAGATCCTTTTTTATCTCATTCTCTCACTAAAACGCACTCTTTCACTCAAATTTAATTACCTTCTCTCTCATCCTCTTTTTCTGCCGGTTTTGGAATTTTTTTTTGATATTCACTGAAACAATATTCAAGTTATCAAGCCCCAGCCCCAACTAATAAAGGAGGGATAGCGGAACAATTCAAGATTATATTATTTGTCACATCATAATATCACTGGATTTGAGTCCTTTATTAAACATATGTCAACAATTAAGAATGGTCAAAATTAATAAAAAATATCTTAATTGAAAAATTAATGTTGAAAATATAAAGCTTACTAAACCCTATTCTTTTTGTGTGTATATTGCAGTTGTGGAATGAGTGGGAGTGGGAAGGCGTGTGAAGAATTGGGTGAGAGTGAGTAGGAGTAGAAAGAAGTGGGTGGGAGTAGGAAGGAATGCATTGTTGGATGTGCGCTTGGAAAGAAGTGGGAGTATTGATGTTAGTAATGTGAACAATTTGTGTAACATAATAATTAATAATAATAATTTAATTAATAATAATTAATAATAACAATTAAAAATAATAACTACAATAAGAATTATTTATTAATATCAATAATAATAATCATTAATAATAATATTAATAACTAATATCATATTAACATTAATAATTATTATTAATCATTAATATTAATAGTAATAATTATCATCATTATTATAATAACAATTATCATTAGAAATGAATATCACTAATAATTATAATAATAATTACTATTAATATTAGCAATAATTATTATTATTATTACTATAAATAATAACAATAATTAGTAATATTAATATTGATAATAATAAAATGTAAATAATTACTAATAATAATAATTAATTATAATAAAAATAATAACTAACAATCTATACTTTCATAATAACAATCTTGACAAAACCTTATAATGGTGCAATAAGAGTGATTTATGAAATTGGGTGTGATCTTAACCATAAAAATTATTTATACATTAAATCTAAGCTATCGATTTTAAAGTTAGCATATCTTTTTATTTTATTTAAAAAGTCCCCCATGATTTCAGATATATATGATAAAAGATAAATGATAATCCAATTATCTAGGAAAAAATTTAGGCAATTATATTTATTCATTGAATCAAAATTGTAGATTTTAGCTTTAAAAAACCACCATATCTAAATAAAATACCCATTTATAATTTTTATCTTTTAAAAAAATTACTCATAATTTAGGTTATATTTGGTAAAGGTTACATGATAATTCTATTATCTAAAAAAAACCAAGCAGTTAAAAAAATGATAATCTTTGAAAAAAAAACCTGAAATGTTAGCTACAACTGGAGTGATTTGTAAGATTTGACGTAATCTCAGCCATAAAAATTAGTCACCTATTAAATCTAAACCTTCAATATTGTATCCTATCTATCTATATACACTATATTAATAACAATATTTGAAAAAAACATAAAATACTAACATGAGAGTGATTTGGAGAATTTGGTGTAATATTAGCCACAAATACTATTAACCCATTAATCCGTGGGGGAGTTAACTACACACTCTCTATATTTTCGATTATACGTGATATGCGAATGCTAGGATTTTAGATACTTTCGGCTGTTGATTTTATGCATATATCTTTCTCTCATCAAAGCGCGAGCGCACATACGCACATATACTCATTCTCTCTCTCCAGAAAATTGATTTCTCCAATTTATTTTTGAAATTGCTTCTCTAATATTCCTTGTTCCCTAGTTTACTTTGATAGTCATCCTTTAATTATTTACTAGATGAATTTTCTTTTGGCTAATTTGTTAGGGTATTTGTGTGACATACAAGTGCAAGGAAAATAGGAAAATACAAGCAATACTCATGAAGCAATGGAGGAATGCAAAGACTAGAAGAACATATGAAATCTCCTTCTTTTTCTTTTTCTTTGGTTCCTGGGATTGAATCTACCAGTATTGTGTGATGGTGTGATTACTTTTGCTTCAATTCATTTATTAATTTTAGTTTTGTGCATGCTGATTTTTCATTACTATTACCAATTCTTTTATGGTTGTATTTTATCAAGGTTTTGGATTTTTTAACTTCGTTTTATTTTTTAAGGTGTAAGAATGACAAATAGGATATTCACCATAATGGAATTTTGGAGGAGGGTGGTTGATTTGGGAAGTTAGAGATTTTGAGGGGAAGGCTGATAATATGTTGTATTGATTTAGAAGGGGGCAATCAGTTTCAAAAAATTTAATTTTAGTTAGAGAGTATTTCAACCCTGAGGGGGATATTGATGGATTCATTCCGAATTTTAAGCTTCATTTTGTCTTTTCTTTTTGGAGGAACTAATTGTAGAGCATGTTTAAAATGATGAGCACTAAATTAGGGATTTTGAGAGTTAATACTTATGGAAGGACTTAAAGCATTGTGTTACCATCTAATAGGAACCTTGAGTACAAATAAGTGTCCTTCAAGGACTTGCATGAATATTTCAATCAATTGGGAAGAGAAAAAAGACAAATAAAGGAATATATTCTATTTTTAGAAAATGATGCCTTCACCTTAGCATAAATTGCTATCTCTTTTAAAATATTTTGGTGAAAAAACTAAAATAATGAATTTTAATGGCACATACAGTTTAGTATTTGATGAAAGATAATAAATTTTATGCTATGATTCTTACTATTGCCGATAAATTTTGAAGAGATATTAAATTTGATATCGCTATATTTTTTAAAAAATTCTTTTCACACACAACATAAAATAAATGTATAATGAACAAAGTTCATCAGAATACCCCCCATGCAAAAATTTCTTGAAATATGTTTAGCAAAAAGTTTGTAATTCCAATGAGACAACAATATGGAGTTTGGAGTACAGCAATATTGTCAAAATTTAATTCTTAAATAAGGAATAGCAATGGAATACAATGTATCTGCACTAATAAGAGTATAATTGAACAAAGTATTTGAAGTGGTTGCTTAATTAACGTAATTTAGAAATCCTAAAATCCACCGTTGATGGAAAACTTTAAGTTTGTTAATTATTTAATCCATTACTAAAAATTAGTGGTGAAGAATTAACTCTAAGTACACTTAGTGTACTAATTAGATATAACAACAACAACTCCCAGTGTACTAATTAGATATTGTGTAAAAAAAAAGTCATGAGGGAAGGTAGTAAGATGTGTGTATGTTTTTAGGTGGATTAATTTTTTCACAATTATTTCATACATTTTAGTTAAAAATATAGTATATTTACTGCATATTATAACTCCTATTTTGTTATTATTTTCTTTTATATGTCCTTAAAGAGCATAATCCTTCTTTTGGTTCTATTATGCCTCTTTTTCTACCATACGTTATTTATGTACTTTGATGCTAACTTTAGGTTCTTATTGGATAGTAATTAAAGACATTGGGCATTTTCAAAAATACTTAACGTAGGATTTTGGGAGAGTTCGATTTAACTTGGGGGGGTTCATTTTTTAATTTGGATGTAGTTTTTTTTTTTTTGTTTACATTTTGTTTCGCAATAAGTGGTTTGGGCTTTTGGTTCATACTTTTTGTTTTTATTTTGAGTTCATATTTAGATGTCAAACTTTCCCTTGATAAGTGGTCCGTAATTGATATTGATGTTGTTCCTCGGTATTTGACTCTTTCCGCAACTAACAAGATCTTCTCTAATGAGGATGCATATTATCACATGGATTGTAACTTCCAAAAGAATGCAGTAATGTGTTGATAGTTTATTTGGTCTAATCAAATGTCATTGCATGATTGGGACGATTACTTTGATTAATTATTTATTGTTTTCATTGATGATTTTTGTATGCCTTTGGAACTCAATTCGGGGAATGTAATGTAATTGTGCAACATGAGGAATCAGCAACCATGAAGTTCACTACTATTTTTGGGTTAGATTTGAAGTTCTTGCAGCACGACCATTCTTTGAAAATATTACAAAGAGGATGCTAATTAACAAGTAAGGTGAAACAAAGCAACTCATTGGATGAAACAAATGGGTTGTTTAGTATCATGGATTGAAGCTCGAACCTTATACAAGAATTTATGTATAATTTTCTATGTTCATAGTTAGGTGAGGGTCTTTAATATACTTAATTTTTGGATTAATGCTTTTTTTATAGGTTGCCATAGGGAGTATTAGATATTAGATATGTTATGGTATAAATTTGTAATCCATAAAGATTGATGTATAATGCATAAGCGTAGGAGTTAAAAGGAGAAAATGACTTTGCTTTGAAAGAGATTTCAATAGCTAATTATTTTCGAAGGTGGTGTCATTTAATGTAAAGGAAGGGTATTTTTTACTTATAACTTAGCGAAACTATTTTATATGTGAGTGATAATTATCCTAGCTGTCTCATGCTATGTGCTGATTATTTTATGAATCAAGACCTACTTTTAATGGGTAACTTTCCCATTTATAATCCACTTTACAAGTGAACTTAGTGAGATTTGAGACTTTTAGACATAGGGAGAAGGATTTGATTCACCAATTAAAGTTTTCATTGATTGCAATAGCCAATTTTACTAATTATATGATCAACTAAATCAGACAATATTTTATCTTAATATTAATAAAATATTTATGCGACAAATGATTTTATAATTAAAATGAATATTCTGTAGTTTTTAAATGAAAATTTAATTTAAAAGATAGCTCGTATATCACACGGGTCTATACTAGTATTAAGAATAGTAATCATTATTATAACTACAATTAATTAGAATAATAAAAAATAATTACTATTATCCTTTCAACAATTAGTAATAATTAATAAATTATTATAATAAAAACTTTTAATTAATAAAAACAATAATGAATCATTAATAATAATAATAGCTATTATTATTACTAATAATTAAAACAAAAATTATAATAATAATGCTTATTAATATTAAAAATTAATAACAATCATACTAATTAATAATAATAATAATAATAATTATTATTAGTAATAGTACTAATTTTTATTAACTATGAATATGAATAATAAATATTAAAATTATACTTATTGTGGTGGTGATGATGATGATGATGATGATGATGATGATTATTATTATTATTGTTATTATTATTATTATTATTATTATTATTATTATTATTATTATTATTATTTTATTATTATTATTATTGTTATTAATAGATATCGATAATAAGTACAATAATAATTATAATTAATATTGATTATTACCATTACTTTCAACAACAAAAAAAGTAATTAATATTAATATTAATAATAATACAAATCATTAATTACTAATATTAATAATAATTAGTAATATAAAAATAATAATTAATAATATTAAGCAAAATAATAAAATATCTACATTAATAACAATAATAATTAATATTAATAATCTTTAATAGTAATAATTACAACTTCAAAATTATTTAATTAATATAAATAGTTAATAGTTATTATTATTGTAAATATTGAAAATAATTTCTATTAACATTATTAGTTCGTAATAATTATAATAATAACAATTATAAATTAATAACAAAAATAATAATATTCATTAATAACAATTAATAATAATAATAATTAGACTTAACAATTATAGTTAATAATAGTAGTCATTAATATTAATAATAATAATTAATACTCAACTTAACATTAATAGCAATAATAATTATAATTATAATTATAATTATTACAATAGTTATTTTTATCAATGAATATAAATAATATTCAAATCAATAATTAATAATATTATTAATAATCATTATCATAATAATTATAAATATTAGTAATAATCACTAATACTAATATTGATATTGATATTAATAATTGTTATTAATTATTTATATTATTGAATAATAAAAATAATAAATATTAATACTTAGTAAAATTAATAATAATTAGTAGTATTGAACACAATAATTAACAATATGAAAAATAATTATAAATATACTTATTAATAGTATTAATAACAATAATTGATATTAATAATCATTAATATTCATAATTATTATTTTAAAATCAAAATATTCACAATAATGTGTTACTATTGTTATTTTTAATATTCAAAATAATTAGTATTAAAATTATTATTAATTGATAGCAATTAAAAATAAAAAAATTGCAATTAACAATAACTATTATTATAATGATTGTAATTGATTAATATACATGGGATAATGAAAAGTAATTACTACAATTAAGATAGTAATAATCATGATAAATTTTTAATATTAAATTAAAAGTAATATTATTTACAATAATAATTATTATTGTCAATATTAATAATAACAGTAGTTATTATGATTATAATTATAATAATTATTATTATTAAATAATGTTAGTGATAATTGCAATAATAACTTATATTAGTATTAATAATACTTATTATCATTACTGCTAATAACAATAATATTTATTAGTTTTAATATTAAACAAAAAATATTATTGAAATTGATCCAGAAAATATGATTTTCTAGATAAAGCCCACAGATCTCCAACTGCAAGACAGGCCCAAATGACGTGGTGGGCCCAAATAGAACAAACCAAATACTGTCCCCAGTACAAATTTACCATCCTACCCCTGTTACGGGCACTATAAATACTCACCTTTCTACCTCGGGAAAAGGATTTAGACTTTGACATATTGGACTTTGACTTGTTGAACTCTTATCTCTTATTGCCTTGAGACTTTCTTGGGCCTTCAGCTGAAATGACCGTCGGATAGGCATTCCCTGGAGCACAACCCGGGGGTGCCTCTTTTTGAGGTTCGATCGAGGAGAGGTGCCCATCAACCGATCTGTATATGCCATCGCGTAAGCTCGGAAGCTTACCCCATGTCATCATCAGAAAGGTACAGGAAATTCTCGAAATAGATTTGGCACCGTTTGTGGGGAGAGCTATCGGTGAACGATGGTAGTCAATGATGGCATGCGACCACAGGCCATGAGAGGTAAAGCGCCCGTCATGGAAGCACCGACCCCTCCTGAGGCCGTGGATGCCTCAGAAAGTTCTTGGGCAAACCCCGAGCCAGTCGATTAACCTCCGGTCAGGCAAGAGCTTTATGTCACGGTAGACGCCCTCAAGAATTTTATGTCCACCATGACAGACGCCATAATGCAGTAAGTCTTCGAGCAAGTGAAGAAGACGGTGGAGCCCGCAGGCTTTGCAAGGCCTCTCCCCCATTTTGAATATGTGCCTACCGAGGGCTGCAAACCCTCCTGTAGGCGCAAACCCGCGGCGCCCCTCCATCACAATGGGAGGGTGTAAGAGGCCCCTCGTGTTGGTGGAGACCGGTGGTCGTGGCAGGAACATCACGGTCACTCCATTAGGGCCAATGCATACCCTAACCATCGCTCAAGCTGTGGACATCCAGCAAAGTCAACCACCACCTCTATGCCCTATGCAACACACTCTCGATAAACTGCTTCGTTCGAAGAATAAGAACAGACCTCGCGCCACAGAAGAGAGGTCTCCAAACAGCGGCGGACTCATGAGCACCGTTCAAACCTCGAGTGCACCCGAAGTACCCTTCGGGAATGGCATGGCCCCCGGTCATGAGACCGTGATCGGACTCTAGTCGGATCCCCAATAGGCAGTCCACTCCGAAGATGTTTGTCATTGGTAGAGGCAGAAAGGCGATAAGAAACTCCCATCAAACTATCCAGTACGGCCGCCTGGGCAGGAACCATTCCATTCTCCACGCCATTCAGCGTGGAAATCGTCAACGCTTCACGCTACAAGAAGGTGAAGATCCCACCATGGACCTCTACGATGGCATAACTGATCTTGAGGAGCATCTAGGAGTCTACAAAGCACAGATGTACGTCCAGGATGCGGATGACACAGTGTACTGCCGATATTTCCCGACTACCTTGAAGGGAGTGGTGCAATCATAGTTTAATGGCTCGCCACCAGGAACCATGTCCTGTTTCCAACATCTGGTGGACTGGTTTGTTAGTCAGTTCATCGCCAGTTAAAAAGAGAGGCAAACTAGCATACACCTCTTCAAGGTTAAGCAAGGCCTACAAGAGTCCCTAGTGGACTTTGTGAAACGTTTCCACCAAGAGGAAGTCCTAATTCCAGACTTCGAGGATGGGATTGCATACACCTCCTTTCTAAATGGCCTGAAAAGTGGGCGATTCAAGTTTTCCTTAGCCGAGCAGAAGGAGACCACCCTCGTAGAGCACTCAAAAAAGCCGCGGACTTCATCCGTGCCATAGAAATCTGCGCGGGTAGTTCGAATGTTATGAGAAAAGGTAAAGCCCGACAGATACAAATCCCGGTAGGGG
>NCQV01106177.1:0-10552 GCA_002740545.1 Lophocereus schottii | reverse complement strand
TTCAAAGGGCGAACAAAGGGGAAAAAACACATGTAACATAGGGTAGGCTATTTGGCTATGTGCCTAAAATGGCTAAAGAATGAAATGCCTCTATGATCTCATCAAATATGCATATGCTAATGTGATTTTGAGCAAGATTCTCGGTAAGTTTTAAAGATGCAACATAGAAGAGTCACACACATGAAAGAAACTTGAGGCCAAATATTAGTCCAAATAAGTCTCAAAGTCTCATAGGACATCTACCAAAGACTCATTAAACTGGCAAAATGACTCACATGTACAAACATTAGGGCTAAGGACTCGAAGGGATAACAATGTTCTAAAACAAGATAAGGGTCAAAACAAGAAATACTAACAAAACCTTCACAAATTTTTAGCACCAAAAGGGATTATATATCAGAAATTACTCGAGCTCATAAAAGTTATCAAGCCTAGCAAAAGCATCACCGGAGGTATCTCACACCAATCCACACCATCTTAACTTGAAGTCCTATATGCACATCTAATATACGACTAAATGCAACATGCTAATGCAAACAAAAAGAAAGGTAAAACTATACGCTTTAACATGTATGCAAACTAAAAACCAAAATGAAAAACATGAAACTACCCTTCCCCCATGCTTAGATAAAGCATTATTATTCAAAGGAAAGAAAGGTAAGAGAAGGGAAAGGGAAAAAAAAAGTTTAATGATCTCACCAAGTTAGGTGCTGGCTACACCTAAGCTAGGGCTACAAAGAAGTATGGGTCAAACGGAGCATCAGCCACTCCATTACAACTTCAAGACACAGCTCATCAAATCAGACGTAGTTGAAGCACATAAAAGCTTGTGAAATGCCACATGATGGGATTCGCAAGCATGGCAGTGAGAGAGCATCAAGATAAGAACGTTGAAGAAAGTTAGCGCTGCCCTCATCAAACCAAATACAATACAAAAATCAAAAGAATAATCAAAGAAAGTATTCCACATAATTTTTCTAGGCTTATCCACTAGGAACATGAAATATGGATCAAGGGCGCCATTATACCCACTAAAGTAACCTATGGATATAACATTATTGGCATTCCCACCAAGCATATTGAACCTGTTATCCTCATAGCCCAAGTCAATATTACCATCCCAAATTAGGAAACATAGGAATGATGAAGAAGATTGAGGAGAACAGTGCCACAATCAAGGCTAGGAAAGTCCTTATGCGTGAACGTATCACGTGACCCCTCCAAAGGAGTCTTATCTAGATGATGCACCTCTTCTAAAATATCTTCTGACTCAAAAAATGCATCGGCGACATCAAACCTAACAACGACCCCAAAAGGCTCACCCACCTTGAGCCTCTTGCACTGAGCTAAAGGGAATGGTGAATCATGTAAGGTTTGGACAATATCAGCACTGTTCCAGGATGATACAAAGTCAGGTTACGCATAGCATGCATAATAAGGACACGAATTAGTAGCATGGTCAAACGAATTACCCAAGTCACACCAAAAAGCGGCCTAATAAGATCTAGATTAGAATGTGCAAGGATAGGGGAATGAATATCTAGAAACACAACTAGTCTTCTCAAACTCAAATGAATCCCAAGCAAAGCACTCAAGCAAATAATATGCATCATCAACATTTTGACTAAGAAAACCCCAATTCTCTAAAAGAGCTCGGGTTTTACTATTCACACCCTTATCAACAATGTCCAATACTTCGCATTTACCAAAACAATAATCACATTGAGTAAGAAAAGCATGCAAACACTTAGAATATCTCCAAAATAATTCATACTCAAATTGGGGGAAATGGAAAATTACCATTTTTGTTCCTCAAGTCTTTTTATCTTTTCTTTTTTAATTTTAAATTTTTTTTTACGGTTTCTTTTCTTTTTTTCAAAGAAAAACAAAATGCTTACACAAACTAATGAAGAAAAGCCCAATATCCGACACTAGTCCCCAGCAATAGCGTCAAAAACTTGATAGGGCCGCAAGCGCACGGTGGGGTCGTAGCAAATCAAGGTCGTCTCCTAGAAGGACTACGTTGATCTATCAGGCCTTATCCCCTTAAGATAGGCTAATCGAATCAATGGTAGATATTGAAATTAAATAAATCAACTACCTAATCTAATGGATGAATAATCAAGGAGTTACATAAAACCAGTAATCTATTAATTCCTGCATCAATCAAGCATTTCTTCCTCAGTGGATTATTTTAAAACCGACAATCGAAGTATCACAACCTTCTTTCAAGGTGAAGTGAAATATCTAAATCTAACCAATTACCATTTCTCAAGGGCTCTTGATTTGTTTAGGTTCATCAAGCATGCAATTATCACATTTGTGGTTTCTCAATTGGTAATTCTCTGTCAAGGCATCATGCAATCAAGCCAAATCTTAGTGTTCTAGTAGCGAATTTCACCTTCTAGTTCTTCATCCAATACCCAAAACATGCATGAAGGTGACCAAATTCCTTGTAAGACAATGAACATCTAGAATTTGATAAAACAATCCAACAATTCCAAAATGCTCAAAGAGATGAACAACAAACCAAGAACATAACTAGTATTTTCATAAATCCAAAATCAAAACAAAGTCATAATCGAAATTACAAAACACAAATCTAAATTTACAGGAGAGAAGAGAAGAGAAAAGAAATGCTCAGCTAATTAATGCGCTTGAATTCGTCGGTTGGAAACTCGGTATGGAATCCTTGCAAATCTTCACTTTAATTATCTCTCTTTCTAAAATCCTAATCTAATTGATAAACTTGAAGAGAGGAAAATGAAATGGATGGGTGTGTGTGGTAGAAATGAGGATGCAAGCAGGCCCTTTTGTAGTAAAACTCCTGCAATCGAAGAGCCACGTATAATAATGAAATTAAATTTGCTTGGGAGTTGAAAAGCCACGAGAAAACAATAAGCCTTTGGAGAAAGAAGACACCACGGACCGTGGCCTTCACCATAGACTGAACGTGGTGGCCACTGGCTCGTCATTCTTCTGTTCTTCCTTCCTTCCATGAGCATAGTAACTCAAGAGCATTCATGGGGAGTCAAAACACACTTGTTCATGGTCAAACTTGGGGTAAAATGGTTAAAAAACCTACAAAACACAGAAAAGAACCATACCCAAGCGGAACGGGAAAAGAAGTATAAATTATAACATAAAGTACACAATTTTTCCTAAAGAATGCAGCAAAATGACCCTAAAATGATATACACTATAAGCATTTATCAAACTTCTCCATGCCTAAACCGTTGCTTGTCCTCCAGCAAACACTATAGAAAACCAACAAGGGTAAATGCATCTAAGACTCAAATGCATAACAACCTCCTCAAAGTAAGCAAGTCATAGCATATCAAAAGCAAGAACTCGAATCATGGGTAGCCCGAAGTAGCGTGCAAGACATTTCAAAATCAGGAGGAGGAAAAGGTTTTTGAAAAAGCACGAGACTATAAGCTCGATATAAAACTTGATTAGCCCCAAAGAAAACGCATGTCACGCAAGCGAATGGAATTGATTAGAGCCAAATGGACTAGTAGAACCTCATTTTTGGGAAATGTGGATCACTTCCACTTATGTGTTTGAAATATAGCATCGGTTTACTCAAGACTCATTCCAAAGACGCTATTTACCATGTGCTTGCAAAGATTCTCAAATTCTTTACGACTAAAATACAATGTGCATAAGGCAATCAAGAGGACTTTGTGTGGGTTATAATGTGGGCTAAAAGGGTTAAGGGAAAGGAGTGGGCAAATGCATTTGGGACAATGTATAGCTACTTAGCCAAGTGACTAGGGAGCAATCAACAAACCACCTAAAACCATGAAAATCACTTACACTCTAAACCATAAAATACAATGAACATATCCCAACGAGCCACATAAGAAATGAGTTGATCAATAAGGGACACAAGTTGCATACCTATCTAATGCTAATCACTTATTCCAAAATGTATTTGTCCAAGGGCTAATACCAAGTGTTCACAGCAAAGATGGATATAAGCTCAAAGGGGATAACCAAGGGGGAAAAAACACTTATAACACAGGGGTAGGCTACTTGGCTATTTGGCTAAATTGACCAAAGAAAGAAATGCCTCTATCATCTCATCAAATATGTACATGCTAGTGTGGTTGTGAACAAGGGTCTAGGCAAATTCTAGAGATGCAACATAGGAGACTCACACACATGAAAGGAATGTGAGACTAAATATAGTGAATAAGTCCAAATAAGGCTTAAAGTCTCACGGGACATCTACCAAAGTCTCATTAAGCTCATAAAATGACTTCCGCTGTACAAGCATTAGTTCTAAAGACTCGAAGGGATAACAAAGTTCTCAAGCACAATAACGGTCAAAACAAGAAATATTGACAAAACCTTCACGATTCTTTGGCACCAAAAGGGATTATACATCAAAAGTTACACAAGCTCACGAAAGTCATCATGCCTAACAAAAGCATCATCAGAGACGTCTCAAACCAATCCATGCCATCTCAACTTAAAATCCTACATGCAAATCTAATATGCAACATACCAGTGCAAATAAAAAGAAACCTAAAACTATACGCTCTAACATATATGCAAACTAAAAACCAAAATAGAAAACATAAAACTACCCTTCCTCTATGCTTAGATAAAGCATTATTATTCAAAGGAAAGAAGGGTAAGAGAAGGGAAAGGGAAAACAAAATACAATGATCTCACTAGGTTAGGTGCTAGGTACACCTAACCTAGGGCCTCCACGTAATATGGGCCAAATGGAGCATTAGTCACTCTATTACAACTTCAAGACATGGCTCATCAAATCAGAAGCACTCAAAGCATGCAGAAACTTGTCGAATGCCATAGGATGGGATTTGCAAGCATAGCAGTGAGAGAGCATCAAGATAAGAACATTGGAGAAAGTTAGAGCTCTCCTCATCAAACCAGATACAATAGAAAAATCAAAAGAACAAACAAAGAAAGTATTCCACATGATTTTCCTAGGCTTGTCCACTAGGCACATGCAATATGGGTCAAGGGAGGCATTAAACCCACCAAAGAAACCTATGGACATAAAATTATCAACATTCCCACCAAGCATATTAAACGTGGTATCCTCATAGCCCAAATCAACATTACCACCACAAATAAGGAAATTATTAATGAGCTAATGAGGATAATACTCGGGGGACTGAGAAGATAGTGAAAAAGGAGGGGAAACATGGGAATAATCAAGAAGATTGGGGAGAACAATGTTACAACCAAGGCTACGAAAGTCCTCATGCGCAAAAACATCACGCGACCCCTACAAACGAGTCTTATCTAGATCGTGCACCTCATCTAAAGTATGTTCTGACTCAAAACATGCATCAACAGCATTAAAGCTAGCAATAGACCCAAAGCCCTTACCCGCCTCGAGCCCCGTGTATTGAGCTAAAGGGAATGATGAATCATGCAAGTTTCAGACAATATTAGTATTCTCCCAAGATGATACAAAGTCAGGTTACACATAGAATGCGTAATAAGAATGCAAATTAGTAGCATGGTCGGAAGAATTACCCAAGTCACACCAAAAAAAGGCATAATAAGATCTAGAATAGAATGTGCAAGGATCAGAGAATGAATATCTAGAAACATAACCAGCCTTCTCAAACTCAAATGAATTCCAAGCATTCCACCCAAGCAAATAATACGCATCATCAACATTTTGACCATGCAATCCACCCAATACTCTAAAAGAGCTTGGATTTTGCTATTCACACCCTCATCAACAATGTCCAATATTTCTCATTTACCAAGACAACAATTACATAGAGCAAGAAAAGCATGCAAATGCTTAAAATATCTCTAAAATAATTCATGCTCAAATTGGGAGAAATGAAAAATTGCCATTGTTGTTCCTTAAATTTTTTTATCTTTTTTTCCTAATTTTTAACTTTTTTATCGTTTCTTTTCTTTTTTTTCAAAGAAAAACAAAATGCTTTGTCAAACCTATCAAGACAAACCCAATCTTTGACACTAGTCCTAAGTAATGGCGCCAAAAACCTAATAGGGCAGCAAGCACACGATAACGTTGTAGCAAATCAAGGTCATCTTCTATAAAGACTAGGTTGATCTATCGAGCCTTATCTCCTTAAGATAAGCTAATCGAATCAATAGTGGATATTGAAATTAAACTAATCAACTATCTTATCCAATGGATAAATAATCAGGGAATTACACAAAACTAGCAATCTCTCAATTCATGTATCAATCAAGCATTTCTTCCACAGTCGATTAATTTAAAACTGACAATCGAAGTATCACAACTCTCTTTCAAGATGAAGTGAAATACCTAAATATAACCAATTACCATTTCTCAAGGGCTCTTGATTTGTTTACGTTCATTAAGCACGCGATTATCAAATTTGTGATTTCTTAATTGGTAATTCTCTCTCAAGACATCACGCAATCAAGTCAAATCCTAGCATTCTAGTATCGAATTTCACCTTTCAGTTCTTTATCAAATACCCAAAACATGCAAGAAGGTGATCAAATTCCTTACTAGACAATAAACATCTAGGATCTAATAAAACCATCTAACAATTCCAAAATGCTCAAAGAGATGAACTGCAGAACAAGAACATAACGTGTATTCGCATAAATCCAAAATTAAAACAAAGTCGTAATAAAAATTGCAAAACATAAATCTAAATTTAGAAAAGAGAAGAGAAGAGAGGCCAATTAACAGGCTTGAATCCGTCGATTGCAAACGTAGCATGGAATCCTTGCAATTCCTCACTTCAATTCTCTCTTTTTCTAAAATCCTAATGTAATTGATAAACTTAAAGAGAGAAAAATTGAATGGATGGGTGTGTGTGGTGGAAATGAGAATGCAAGCAGCCCCTTTTATAGCAAAACTCCTGGAAACTGAACCACCACGCATAATAACAAAATTGAATCTGTTTGTAAGTCGAAAACCCCCGAGAAAACAAAAAGCCTCGAGAGAAAGAGGACATCACGGACCGTGGCCTT
Source organism: Lophocereus schottii (assembly GCA_002740545.1). Classification (NCBI taxonomy): domain Eukaryota; kingdom Viridiplantae; phylum Streptophyta; class Magnoliopsida; order Caryophyllales; family Cactaceae; genus Lophocereus; species Lophocereus schottii. The sequence continues at coordinate 3,577 of NCQV01106177.1, read as the reverse complement.
CACCACGGACTGACAATGGCTACCACTGGGTCGATATTCTTTTGTTCTTGTTTCCTTCCAAAGGCGTAGTAACTCTGAGGCATCTATGGGGAGTCAAAATACACTTATTCATTGTCAAATTTGAGGTAAAATGGTTCAAAAACCTGCAAAACACATAAAAGAGCCATACCCAAGCGTAAAACGGAAAAAATAGTATAAATTATAACATAAAGTACATAATTTTCCCTAAAAAATGCCGTAAAATAACCCTAAAATGTTATACGCTTTAAGCACTTATCAAACTCCTCCATGCTTAAACCATTGTTTGTCCTTAAGCAAACACTATAGAAAATCGATCAGGGTAGATGCGTCTAATACTCAAACACATAACAACCTCCTTAAAGTAGACAACTCACAGCATATCAAAAGCAAGATTTACAATCAACGGCAACCTTAAGTAGTGCACAAGACTTTTCAAAATTTGGAGGAGGAGAAGGTTTTCGAAAAAGTACGAGACTACAAGTTCGATATCAAACTCAATTAGCCCCAAAGATCCACAAAGCATGTCATTCAAGCACAAGGAATTTATTAGAGTGAAATAGACTAGTAGAGCCTGATTTTTGGGAAATGTGGACCACTCCCACTCATGGGCTTGAAATATAGCTTAAGTTCACTCAAGACTCATTCCAAAGATGCAATCTACCATATGCTTGCAAAGACTCTCAAATTTTCCTCCACTTAAATACAATTTGCATAAGACAATCAACAGGACTTTATATGGGTTTTAACGTGGGCTAAAAGGGTTAAGGGAAAGGAGTGGACAAATGCATTGAGGACAATGTAGAGCTCCTTAGCCAAATGACTAGGGAGCAACCAACAAACCACCTAAAACCAAGAAAATCACTAACACTCTAAACCTCAAAATACAATGAACATATCCCAATGAACCATATAGGAAATGATCAATAAGGAGCATAAGTTATTTACGTGTCCAATGCTAATCACTTATTCATTTTTTCTGCTTTTTTTTGCCTTTCTTTTTTTTTTTACTTTTTCTCTTTTTCAACTTTAACTTTTTTCTGCTTTTTTTTACCTTGTCTTTTTGTTTTTTCTGTGAAATGAAACGAAAAATTGCAACTATTGAAAAGCATAGGATCTCTAACTATCAACTCACAACCGAATACATATATACACAACCCAAACAAGATGGAACCAAAGCAAATGCTCAGTATCATCAATCCCTTATCAAACTAAGATACCAAAGCCACTTAAACTCAATTATCCTCAAAACCACCCACTACATAAATGGAGTGACGCTCTATGGACTTCGCTTAAAGGTAGGAATATGTGTTTGTCCAAGGGCTAATATCAAGTATTCATAACAAAGACGGATATAAGCTCAAAGGGGCTAATCAAGGGGAAAAAACACATATAACACAGGGGTAGGCTACTTGGTTATTTGACGGAATTAACCAAAGAAAGAAATGCCTCTATCATCGCACCAAATATGCACATGTTAATTTGGTTTTGAACAAGAGTGCGAGGAAGTTCTAGACATGCAACATAAAAGAGTCACACACATGAAAGAAACATGAGACAAAATATAGTGAATTAGTCCAAATAAAGCTCAAAGTCTCACGGGACATCTACCGAAGTCTCATTGAGCTCATAAAATGACTCCCATACACAAACACTAGTGCTAAGGACTCAAAGGGATAACAAATTTCTCAAAAAAGATGAGGGCCAAAGCAAGAAATATTGGCAAAACGTTTAGAAATTTTTTGGACCAAAAGGAGTTATACATCAAAGGTTACTCAAGCTCATGAAAGCCTAACAAAAGCACCACCAGAGTCATATCGAACCAATCCACACCATCTCAACTTAAAATCCTCTATGCAAATCTAATATGCTACTAAATGCAACATGCTCATGCAAATAAAAAGAAACCTAAAACTATATGCTCTAACATGTATGCAAGCAAAAACCAAAATAGAAAACATAAACCCTACCCCCATGCTTAGATAAAGCATTATTATTCAAAGGTAAGAAAGGTAAGAGAAGGGAAAGGGAAAACAAAGTTTAACAATCTCACTAGGTTGGGTGCTAGGTACACCTAAGCTAGGGCCTCCATGCAGGATAGGCAAAATGGAGCATCAGCCACACTATTACAAATTCAAGACACAGCTCATCAAATAAGATTCAGTCAAAGCACGTAGGAACTTATCAAACGCCATAGGATGGGATTCACGAGCATGGCAGTGAGAGAGCATCAAGATAAGAACATTGAAGAAAGTTAGCGCTCTCCTCATCAAACTATATATAATAGCAAAATCGAAAGAATAATCAAGAAACGTATTCCATATGATTTTTCTAAGCTTATCCACTAGGTACATGCAATATAGGCCAAGGGAGGCATTATGCCCACTAAAGTAACCTATGGATATAAAATTCTCAACATTCCCACCAAGCATCTTGAACATGTTATCTCACAGCTCAAATCAACATTACTATCACAAATTAGGAAATTGTTAATGGGTTTATGAAGATAATACTTAGGGGACTGAGAGGGTAGTGAAAAGGGAGGGGAAACATAGGAATGATCACGAAGATTGGGGAGAACAGTATCACAACCAGGGCTAGGAAAGCCCTTATGCACAAACACATCACTTTACCCCTACAAAGGAGTCTTACCTAAATCATGCACCACATCTAAAATATCTTCTGTCTTAAAATATGCATCAGCAACATCAAACCTAGCAACGAACCTAAAAACCTCACCCACCTTGAGCCGTGTGCACTGAGTTAAAGGGAATGATGAATCATGTAAGGTTCAAACAATATCAGTATTGTCCCAAGATGATACAATGCCAAGTTGCGCATAGAATGCGTAATAAGGACACGAATTAATAGCATGGTTAGAAGAACTACCTAAGTCTCACGAAAAAGGGGCATAATAGGACCTAGAATAGAATGTGCAAGGACTAAAGAATGAATATCTATAAACACAAGTAGCCTTCTCAAACTCAAATGAATCCCAAGTAATTAAATCAAGCAAATAATATGCATCATCAACATTTTGACCATGAAAATCCTAATACTCTAAAAGAGCTCGGGTTTTACTGTTCACAACCTCATCAACAGTGTCCAATATTTCCCATTTACCAACATAGTAATGACATTGAGCAAGGAAAGCATGCAAAATACTTAAAATATCTCCAAAATAATTCATACTCAATGTGGGGGAAATGAAAAATTGCCATTGTTGTTCCTTAAATTTTTTTATCTTTTTTTTAAATTTCAATATTTTATGGTTTCTTTTATTTTTTTCCAAAAAAAACAAAGTGCTTAGTCAAACCTGTCGAGAAAAGAGCAATATCCAACACTAGTCTATAACAACGGCGCCAAAAACTTGATGGGGCCGTAAGTGCACGGTGACGTTGTAGCAAATCAAGGTCGTCTCCCACAAGGACTGGGTTGATCTATTGGGCCTTATCACCTTAAGATGGGCTAATCGAATCAATAGTTGATATTGAAATTAAACTAATTAACTATCTAATCTAATGGATAGATAATCAAGGAATTATATAAAACTAGCAAT
>NCQV01106174.1:0-20949 GCA_002740545.1 Lophocereus schottii | reverse complement strand
ATCAACACAAGATTCAATCTTTATCGTCCACTTGTACACATTTAATTTCATCTTATATTCTATAAACAGATACTCAATAGCATTGTATTAGGCATCATGTGATTGATAAGATCAAAAAATCACATAGAAAGTAACGACTACAAGCCTCCTTCTTCCCTCAAAAAAAGGCTTCTCCATATCCCTTGTACTCCATAACCAAGGGCTTCAATTCAAATCCTTGTATCAAGTTTTATCAATTCAATCAAAGTAAGTTTTTATTCATCTACTTTGTTTATTTCAATTTCAACTTTATTATTGCCAATTTCGTTTTAATTATCATTTTAATTATCATTTCAAAATTATATTTTGCATAACATCAATCTGCTACTCCGCTCCCCTGCATTAATCCACATCTAGGCCTTAACTATTGCCCGCCTAGGTCGATCCTTTCTCTCCTAGTATCAGAGCCAAGTTAGTACCCCTAGTTAGTATCTAGCCGTTGCTAGCGTTGGTCAGCCCCAATAAGTCCGTTGGTCAGCCATGGTAAGGTGGTCTCGGTGGGGTGGTCCCAGTGGTCCTGATAGAATGTGCGTGACTCCTAGCAAAGTGTTCAAATGTAACTCAGATGGCCTCTTGAGTTGGAGATCGTCTTAGTTTAGGTAGTAGTAAGAACTCAAACGTGGTTAACACCAAGGAAGTTAGTTGTCAAATTGATGTGTCTAATTGGAAAATTCCTAAACAAAAGAATATTAAACAAATAATAGAAGACCTTGAATTAGAAACAAGATTAACATCAATTTGCTACTCCGCTCCCCTACATTAATCCACATCTAGGCCTTAACTATTGCTCACCTAGATCGATCCTTCCCCTCCTAGTATCTGAGCTAAGTTAGTGCCCTTAGTTAGTGTCTAGCCATTGCTAGCGTTGGTCAGCTGTTTGTCAGCCCCAGTAAATACGTTGGCCAGCCGTGGTTAGGTGGTCCCGGTGGGGTGGTCCCAGTGGTCCCGGTAGAATGTGCATGACTCCTAGCAAAGTGTTCAAACCTAACTCAGATGACCTCTTGGGTTAGAGATCGTCTTAGTTTAGGTAGTAGTAAGAACTCAAATGTGGTTACCAGTAGGGAAGTTAGTTGTCAAATTGATGTATCTAATTAGAAAATTCTTAAACAAAAGAATATTAAACAAATAATAGAAGATCTTGATGGTATAGTACTAATAAGATTTAATTCAAGTAAAGAACACAGTCTATCTTCAAAACCTTTATAAGATTCCAAAGAATGTTAATTGCTTATACAGCTTATTCAACTAAACGTGCAACAGATTTACAATCTTTTGATTTATTAATCTCTGGATTCACTGGTATACTCAAAAATTGTTGGGAGAATTATATTCAAGAAGAAAAACATAATAAAATCTGAACTCATACTAATTCTTAAGGACAACTAGATAATATAGAAACATTAATTTACACAATAATTACTAATTTTCTTGGAAGTACAAAAGATATTACTGCTGCAACAGATATTCTTTTAAAAAATTTAAAATGTCCAACCCTTGAAGATTACAATTGGTACAAATATACATTTTTAACATATCTATTAAAAAGAGAAGACTGTCGTCAACCTTATTGGAAAGAAAAATTTATTTCAGGATTACCATCTTTATTTTCTCAAAGAACATTCAATAAATTAAGTGAAGTCATTAGTAACGGTCCAATTCCATTCGAACAAATTACGTTTGGTCAATTACTAAGTTTTATTAAAAAAGAAGGAATTTCATTATGCAATGAATTAAAACTACAAGCAAGATATTCAATAGATAAAGCTGCTAAACGAAAAGAATTAGGTTTTTTTTATGAAGCATTTTATCTTCCAAAGTTAGAAGCTCCATCTATTAAAAAACGAAGAAACACTCAAATTAATAAGAAGAAACAATATACTACAAATAAGCCAAATTACAAAAATTCAAGTCCTAAAAAACTACTCCGAAAAAGAAAGTCGATAATACTAATACTTATTATAAATGTGGTAAATTAGGTCATTATGCAAAAAATTATAAAGCCAAAAAGAAACTCAATGAAATATGTGGAGAACATCCAGAAATTCAAGATAAATTAATTGCATTATTTAGACTCAAAGATACGCCTATTCAATCAGAAAATTCATCATCCTCCTCTGATTATGAAGACAATAATGTCAATGAATTAGAAAGTGATTGAAGTGAATATTCATCAGGTAATGAGTCCTTAAGATTATGCTACAAGTGTGTTAATGTTATAACCACTAATAATAATGAAAAAGAATTTTTATTAGATTTAATTGAACAAATTCAAGATACAGAATTAAGAAAAGAGTATTTACAAAAACTCAAGTGTATATTAATAAAAGAAGATTCTTTAGAACCTTCTTAAAGATAAGTATTTGAAACATGTGCGATTCCATATATTTAAACGCAGTTAATGTTCAAGAATTAGTCAATTGTTGTTCAAACATATATGCTTGAGATTTGTCAAAGGATGGACCAATTAGCCTAAACAAGATTAGGAAATACTTAGTAACATATAAGTATCCTTATCTAAACCGGAATTAAGCCGGACAACTGGCTTGGAAGCTGTGTTGGTCAACAGTGTTGGTTAGCCGTCTGTGAGTCCTTAGGGCGCCTCTAGTAAGTCTATTGGTCAGCCTAGTAATTGGTGGTCCCGGCAGTAAAGAGATTGGATCGACGGTGGTCCAGGTGTGGTCTCGCAGTGTATAGCTGGGTGCCTAGCAGTATTCTGTCCAAAATAAGTGCATATTTGTGTGTTATTATGTGTTGATTAATGTCTTTGGACTAGTTAACTATCCTGAGACTAATAATCTTAAGATATTTGTCCAGATCGTCATTATCAAATCATATAGTCTCAACCCATTCAATGCGGAGAAAAGTATTTCCAAACGTTTCCAAAAAGTTCTTATAAAAATTTTACTATGAATTTTACTATTGCTGACTACATCAATATTTGATTTTCACCCAACAACATGAACCAAGATAATAAGAAAGAAAGAAAAATTCAGACTTCTCAACAATAAGCCATGACATCTATCGCTCAAACCCTTCCTCAATATTCAATCCTTATTACAAAGCACTTTCAAACCCTACCTTCTGAAGATTTTCCTCCATTAACCTGTGCTCAAGCCTCAAGCAAGCTTCCTTCATCCTCTAATCAAGCATCTTCTTTCGATCTATCAAAATATTTCATCAAACCAATACGCAATCCAATCGCCTATACTAAATACCGAGAGCCCAATATCTTGTCGAACTCAACAAATTTGTCAAAGCTACTTTTCTTTTGGAGTGCTACCATATTCCAGATTCCCCATTAAAAACACGACAATTTTATGAACTTATCCTGGTTGATTCAAAATATGTAGAAATAGAACATATTCTAGGCAAAAATACTCCAAATTTTATAGCCTATTCCAAATGTCGAATTCTCAAAGTTCTTACAGGAAAAGACTGGTCCACTACATATACCATCAAATCTTTTTTTTTTTCATTTAATCCGTCAGGATATCACTATATTGATTATCAAAATGCTTGGTATGGAACATTTCTCTACCGCCCATTCAATCATTCCTGGTTCATCAGTTTTGATACCAGACTTGAAATTACATTTCCCTTATGGTTTTAAGAATGGCGGACTGTCTATGGTAGTCTACAAAACATATGGCCAGAAGAAATCAAGACATCATTTCAGTTTTATTCCAATTATGCCACAAATTCTGCAGATCTCACCGAAATCCTATTCCACAGGAAATTTGGGATTCCATGGATTTTTTGTTGGTCCTTCAGTATTATGCAATATTATCCACCGCTAGCCTCATTCTCTCCTGTTAGAGAATACCAAATCAATTGGTGGGAAAAGTTTGCAGTTAACAAATTTGGTTCCATAGCGGTCATTCTAGCAAAAGTGTTGCATACTACATAGCTAACGATTTTAGTAACACCATCAACTCCTCAAAAGAAGCAAGAGTGATCCTCAAAAGACAAAGGCAAAGCTACCTCTTCCAATAAGCTTGATGAACCCCAGTTACTCAAGAAAGAGATAAAATTACTCAAAAAACAGAAATAATTATTGTTCTCCAAGGCTACCTCATCAGATTCATCCTCAGTTCATTCAGATTGTGACCCCTGAGGTGGTCCTTGTGCTCAAGATCCTCATGACTTTTGAGTAGATTTTCTACTCCTAGTTGTTATTCAAAAATAAAAAGGTTTACAAAAAACAAAAAACAAAACAAGAAAAGGGCCTGCAAAGGTCTTGACCTTTGGCAAAAGTAAGGGCCATTTTGTCTTTATGCGGTTTTTCTTTTGCAGGGTTCCATCATTTTCCACACCATTCACTCTCACGGCCCCAGGAGGGTATCTCCCCTGAACATTCAAGCCAACAGTATCCAAGTTCAGAAGTCCAGATTAATGTCTAGGTTGCTAAGTTCAATTACAAAAATCAAAGATCAATTCAATGTACAAGATGTCTAAAGAAGACTGGCAATTAATGATGCAATTCAATGACCACGTTGCATATCCAAGTAGAGCAACTCAAAAATGATGTCTAGCAATTACTAAGGCAATTCAACGTGTCAGCACTCAATTCAATCATACCTTATCAAGACTCATGACTCATCAACATGTCAACATCAAGGGCAACGACTCATCATGGCAGGCAATGACTCAACACAGCAAGTAATTATGCAAGGCCGTGACTCATCATCATCAAATGTAATGACTCATCACTACAAAACAATTCAAGTTATCAGAACAATTATTCAAGTGTACTGTTCACGATACCTTATCTAAACACTGTTCGGGACAGCTCATCAGAGTAATTATTCAAGAATACTGTTCAAGAAGACAGCTCATCAGAGTAATTATTTAAGAATACTGTTCAAGAAGACAGCTCATCAGAATGCTGTTCAAAAAGAACAATAATTCAAGAATAGTCCAAAGTTCATTATTACTCAGCACTGCTTTACTTTTGACGTGGTTCCAGTCCAAGTTCAACACGAAGCAACAATAATTCAAGATTGTCGGCAAAAATTATTAACACAAGATTTAATCTTTATCGTCCACTTGTACACATTTAATTCCATCTTTTATTCTATAAATAGATACTCAATAGCATTGTATTAGGCATCATGTGATCGACAAGATCAAAAAATCACATAGAAAGTAACCACTACAATCCTCCTCCTTCCCTCAAAAAAAGGCTTCTCCATATCCTTTGTACTCCATAGCCAAGAGTTTTGATTCAAATCCTTGTATTAAGTTTTATCAATTCAAATTAAAGTAAGCTTTTATTCATCTGTTCTATTTATTGCAATTTCAATTTTGTTATTTCCAATTTCGTTTTAATTATCATTTTAATTATCATTTCAAAATTATATGTTGCATAACATCAATTTGCTACTCCGCTCCCCTGCATTAACCCACATCTAGGCCTTAACTATTGCCTGCCTAGGTCCAATCCTTCCCTTCCTGGTATCAGAGCCAAGTTAGTGCCCTTCGTTAGTGTCTATCCGTTGCTAGCGTTAGTCAACTGTTGGTCAGCCCCAGTAAGTCCGTTGGTCAGCCGTGGTTAACAGTAGAGAAGTTAGTTGTAAAATTGATGTGTCTAATTGGAAAATGCCTAAACAAATGAATATTAAACAAATAATAGAAGAGCTTGATGGTAGAGTACTAATAAGATTTAATTCAAGTAAAGAACATAGTCTATCTTCAAAACCTTTAGAAAATATAGAACCCCCTTGAACTTCATATTCAATACCTTCTAGGTCTACTAATTATGAGTACTTAAAAGATAACCAAGTTGAAGATACTCAAAACATTTATTACAAAGCTCCAATAGATGAGCCAATAGATGAAGCTACTTCATCAATAGGTTCTCCAACTCACTTAACCGTGCAACCTCCATCATTTTCTTCGATTAACGTTATTTCAAAAACCTTTTAAATCAATAAAGATTACTTATGTCAAAATTTCAATTCAATAGAAAATAAGGTCAAAAGAGAATGGTTCCTTTCACACTTTCACTTAAATGCTCAAGCATTCATTAGGCAATAATGGTATTCATTCATGGGAAGACATCAAGTCAATGTTACTTTCTTTAATTGGTGGACCATGTTTGCCTCTGATAATAATCTTCCAGACCCATTCCAAAACAAAAAAATAAATACTAATATTAATTTTGCTAAAAAATGGACACTCAAAAATGGTCAAATAATTACTTCTTTTATTCCTCCATTAGAAGAAATTATTTTAAAAACTCCTGAAGATAATATTCCAGTCATTCCAGTTTTATTCCAATTATGCCACAAATTCTCCAAATCTCACCGAAATCCTATTCCATAAGAAATTTGGTATTCTATGGATTTTTTGTTGGTCCTTTAGTATTATGCAATATTATCCCTCGCCAGCCTCATTCTCTCTCGTTAGAGAATACAAATTAAATGGTGGGAAAAGTTTGCAGTTAACAAATTTTGTTCCATAGCGGTCATTCAGGCAAAAATGTTGCATACTACACAGCCAACGATTTCAGTAACACCATCAACTCCTCAAAGGAAGCAAGAGCGGTCCTCAAAAGACAAAGGCAAAGCTACCTGATCCATTAAGCTTGATGAACTCCAGTTACTCAAGAAAGAGATAAAATTACTCAAAAAACAAAAACAATTATTGATATCCAAGGCTGCCTCATCAGATTCATTCTCAGTTCATTCAGATTATGACCCCTGTGGTGGTCCTCGTGGTCAAGATTCTTATGACTATTGAGTAGATTTTCTACTCCCTGTCGTTATTCCAAAAAAAAAAGTTTGCAAAAAACAAAAAACAAAACAAGAAAAGAGCCCGCGAAGGTCTTGACCTTTAGCAAAAGTAAGGGCCATTTTCTCTTTACGTGGTTTTTCTTTTGCAGGATTCCATCATTTTTCACACCATTCACTCTCACGGCCCTGGGAGGGGATCTCCCATGATCATTCCGGATCTCTGCACAGATTTCATTGAGTTTTTTTTTGACTTTACAATTTTTTGTATAGTGACGTAATTTAGCACATTTATAACAAGTATTAGTATTATCGACTTTCTTTTTCGGAGTAGTCTTTTTAAGACTTAAATTTTTGTAATTTGGCTTTCCTATAATATGTTGTTTCTTCTTATTAATTTGAGTATTTCTTCGTTTTTTAACAGATGAAGCTTCTAGCTTGAGTAAAGATCATATTGACTTGTTGAGACACTCTATGTAATACTTGATTTGCATAATTATTTTGATGATATACTTTTTTAATATCACTTAGAATTACTTGACTATTTTCTGTATCATTTCTACCTATTTTGAATGGAGTCGCTAACCAACGCTAGCAATGGCTAGACACTAACTAAGGGCACTAACTTGGCTCTGATACCAGGAGGGGAAGGATCTACCTAGGCGGGTAATAGTTAAAGCCTAGATGTGGATTAATATAGGGGAGCGGAGTAGCAAATTGATGTTATGGAAAATATAATTTTGAATTGATAATTAAAATGATAATTAAAACGAAATTGGAAATAACAAAGTTGAAATTGAGATAAGCATAGTAGATGACTGAAAACTTACTTTATTTGAATTGATAATCCTTGATACAAGGATTGGAATCGAAGCTCTTGGTTATGGAGTACAAGGGATATGGAGAAGGCTTTTTTAGAGAAGGAGGAGATGGAGAAAGGCTTGTAGTGATTTTTAGTGATCTTGCAAACCACATGATTACGCGATTTTTTGATCTTGTCGATCACATGATGCCTAATACAATGCTATTGAGTTTCTATTTATAAAATACAAGATGGAATTAAATGTGTACAAGTGGATGATAAAGATTGAATCTTGTGTTGATAACTTTTGCTAACAATCTTAAATTATTGCTGCTTCGTGTTAAACTTGGACTGGAACCACATCAAAAGTGAAACAGTGCTGAATAATAGTGAACCTTGAACTGCTCTTGAATTATTGTTCTTTTTGAACAGTATTTTGATGAGTTGTCTTCATGAATAGTATTCTTGAATAATTACTCTCATGAGCTGTCTTCTTGAACAATATTCTTGAATAATTACTCTGATGAGCTGTCCCGAACGGTGTTTAGATAAGCTATCGTGAACAGTACGCTTGAATAATTATTCTGATGACTCAAACTATTTTGTAGTGATGAGTCATTACATTTGATGATGATGAGTCATGGCCTTGCATAATTACTTGCTGTGTTGAGTCATTGCCTACCATGATGAGTCATTGCCCTTGATGTTGACATGTTGATGAGTCATGAGTCTTGATAAGGTATGATTGAATTGAGTGTTGACACGTTGAATTGCCTTAGTAATTGCTAGACATCATTTTTGACTTGCTCTTCTTGGATATGTAACGTGGTTATTGAATTGTATCATTAATTGCCAGTCTTCTTTAGACAGCTTGTACATTGAATTGATCTTTAATTTTTGTAATCGACCTTGGCAACGTGGACATTGATATGGACTTTTGAACTTGGATACTGCAGGCCCTTACTTTTGCCAAAGATCAAGACCTCTGCGGGCTCTTTTCTTGTTTTGTTTTTGTTTTTTGTAAACCTTTTGAGAATTCGACATTTGGAATAGGCTATAAAATTTGGATTATTTTTGTCTGGAATATGTTCTATTTCCATAGATTTTGAATCAACCAGGATAAGACTGGTCTACTACATATACCACCAAATCCTTTTCTATTCCATTCAATCCGTCATGATTTCACTATATTGATTATCAAAATACTTGGTATGAAACATTTCTCTACCGCCCATTCAATCATTCCTGGTTCATCAGTTCTAATACGAGACCTGAAATTACATTTCCCTTATGGTTTTATGAATAGTGGACTGTCTATGATAGTGTACAAAACATATGGCCAGAAGAAGTCAAAACATCATTTCAGTTTTATTCCAATTATGGTACAAATTCTCCAGATCTCACCGAAATCCTATTCCATAAGAAATTTGGTATTCTATGGATTTTTTGTTGGTCCTTTAGTATTATGCAGTATTATCCACCGCTATCCTCATTCTCTCTCGTTAGAGAATATAAAATCAAATGGTGGGAAAAGTTTGCAGTCAACAAATTTTGTTCCATAGCGGTCATTCAAGCAAAAACGTTGCATACTACACAACCAATGATTTCAGTAACACCATCAACTCCTCAAAAGAAGTAAGAGCGGTCCTCAAAGACAAAGGCAAAGCTACCTCATCTAATAAGCTTGATGAACTCCAATTACTCAACAAAGAGATAAAATTACTTAAAAAACAAAAACAATTATTGATCTCCAAGGCTACCTCATCAGATTCATCCTCAGTTCATTCAGATTATGACCCCTGGGGTGGTCCCTGTGCTCAAGATCCTCACAACTTTTGAGTAGATTTTTTACTCCTAATCGTTATTGCAAAAAAAAGTTTATAAAAAATAAAAAACAAAACAAGAAAAGAGCCCCCAAAGGTCTTGACCTTTGGCGAAAGTAAGGGCCATTTTCTCTTTACACGGTTTTTCTTTTATAGGATTCCATCATTTTCCGCATCATTCACTCTCACGGCCCCGGGAGGGGATCTCCCATGATCATTCAGGATCTCCCATGATCATTCAAGCTAGCAGTATCCAAGTTCAGGAGTCCAGATCAATGTCCATGTTGCCAAGTTTAATTACAAAATCAAAGATCAATTTAATGTACAACATGTCTAAAGAAGACTCGCAGTTAATGATACAATTCAATGACCACATCGCATATCCAAGAAGAGCAAGTCAAAAATGATGTCTAGCAATTACTAAGGCAATTCAGCGTGTCAACACTCAATTCAATCATACCTTATCAAAACTTATGACTCATCAACATGTCAATATCAAGGGCCATGACTCATCATGGTAGGCAATGACTCGACATAGCAAGTAATTATGCAAGGCCATGACTCATAATCATCTAGTATAATGACTCATCACTACAAAACAATTCGAGTCTTCAGAACAATGATTCAAGCATACTGTTTACAACAGCTTATCTAAACACGGTTCGGGACAGCTCATCAGAGTAATTATTCAGGAATACTGTTCAAGAGGACAGCTTATCAGAATACTATTCAAAAATGACAATAATTTAAGAACAATCCAAGGTTTATTATTATTCAGTACTGTTTCACTTTTGACGTGGTTCCAATCCAAGTTCAACACGAAACAGCAATAATTCAAGATTGTCGGCAAAAGTTATTAAAATGGAATGAAATTACTATTCCTCAAGAATTTATTATTCAAAATGCCATACCACAAAGAAATCTTGCTCAAAAGAAAATCAAACAAATAATAGAAGAGCCGGATGGTCGAAAACTAATAAGATTTAATTCAAGTAAAGAACATAGCCTATCTTCAAAACCTTTAGAAAATATAGAACTCCCTCAAACTTCATATTCAATGCCTTCTAGGTCCTCTAATTATGATTATTTAAAAGATAATCAAGTTGAAGATACCCAAAAAATTTATTACAAAGCTCCAATAGCTGAGCCAATAGACGAAGCAACTTCGTCAATAGGTTCTCCAACTTACTAAACCATGTAACCTCCATCATTTTCTTCAATTAATGTTATTTCAAAGCCCTTTGAAATCAATAAAGATTACTTACATCAAAATTTCAATTCAATAGAGAATAAGGTCAAAAGAGAATGGTTCCTTTCACACTTTGATTTAAATGCTCAAGCATTCATTAAGCAAGAATGGTATTCATTCATAGAAAGACACCAAGTCAATGTTACTTTCTTTAATTGGTGGGCTATGTTTGCCCCTAATAATAATCTTCCAGACCCATTCCAAGTCAGAGAAATAAATATTAATATTAATTTTGCTAAAAAATGGACACTCAGAAATGGTCAAATAATTACTTGCTTTATTCCTCGATTAGAAGAAATTATTTAAAAACTCCTGAAGGTAATATTTCAGCCACTCCATTCAAAATAGGTAGAAATGATACAGAAAATAGTCAAGTAATTCTAAGTGATATTAAAACGTATATTATCAAAATAATTATAAAAATCAAGTATTACATGCAGTGTCTCAACAAGTCAATATGGTCTCTACTCAAGTTGAAGAAATTGTTAAAAAATAAGAAATTGATTCATTAAGTGAAAAATTGGAAAATTTAGATATTAATGACACTAAAAAAGATAAGCCAAATTTCTTTGATGATATTGCAAAACCCTTATTCAAAATAAGGCGTTCAAATAAATTAGAACTCCTAGATACTAGTACTCCTTTAATTTCCAAGATTAATGAAAAATTAAAAGAAGCGGAAACTTCAACCCACAATCCAATTAACAATACAGTTAATATTTTAGAAAAAGATTTATCTCTATCAGATGATGATTTTCAAAATATTAATAAAATATATAAAAAAGAAATTCCATATTATTCCACGCAAACCCTTCCAGATCTTCACTTTGAAAGCACTAAAACATTAATTACTGAAAACTTTGCTGGTGATTCAATATATGAATGGAATATTAATGGTCGTAGTGACCATGAAATATTTATAACACTCCAAAGAATGTTAATTGCTTATACAGGTTATTCAACTAAACGTGCAACAGATTTACAATCTTTTGATTTATTAACCTCTGTATTCACTGGTATACTCAAAAATTGGTGTGAGAATTATATTCAAGGAGAGGAACGTAATAAAATCTGAACTCATACAAATTCTCAAGGACAACTAGATAATATAGAAATATTAATTTATACAATAGTTACTAATTTTCTTGGAAGTCCAAAAGATATTACTGCTGCAACAGATATTCTTTTAACAAAGTTAAAATGTTCAGCCCTGGAAGATTACAATTGATACAAAGATACATTTTTAACATATCTATTAAAAAGAGAAGACTGTTGTCAGCCTTATTGGAAAAAAAAATTTATTTCAGGATTACCATCGTTATTTTATCAAAGAATATTCAATAAATTAAGTGAAGTCATCGGTAAAGGTCCAATTCCATTCGAACAAATTACAATCGATCAATTATTAAGTTTTATCAAAAAGAAGGAATTTCATTATGTAATGAATTAAAACTACAAGTAAGATATTCAACAGATAAAGCTGCTAAACAAAAAGAATTAGGTTCTTTTTGTGAAACATTTTCTCTTCTAAAGTTAGAAGCTCCATCTGTCACAAAACGAAGAAATACTCAAATTAGTAAAATATAGCAATATATTACAAAAAAGTCAAATTACAAAAATTTAAGTCCTAAAAAGACTACTCCGATAAAGAAAGTCGATAACACTAATACTTGTTATAAATGTGGTAAATTAGGTCACCGCGCAAAAAACTGTAAAGTCAAAAAGAAACTCAATGAAATATGTGCAGAACATCCACATATTCAAGATAAATTAATTGCATTATTTGAACTCAAAGATATGCCTATTCAATCAGAAAATTCATCATCCTCCTCTGATTATGAAGACAATAATGTTAATGAATTAGAAAGTGATTCAAGTGAATATTCATCAGGTAATGAGTCCTCAAGATTATGTTACAAATGTATTAATGTTATAACCGCTAATAATAATGAAAAAGATTTTTTACTAGATTTAATTGAACAAATACAAGATGCAGAATTAAGAAAAGAGTATTTACAAAAACTCAAATGTATATTAATAAAAGAAGATTCTTTAGAACCTCCTTAAAGATAAGTATTTGAAACACGTGCGATTCCATATATTTAAACGTAGTTAATATTCAACAATTAGTCAATTGTTGTTTAAACATATATCCTTGAGATTTGTCAAAGGACGGACCAATTAGCCTAAAGAAGATTAGTTAATACTTAGTAACATATAAATATCCTTATCTAAAACGGAATTAAGCCGGACAACTGGCCTGGAAGCTGTGTTGGTTAGCAGCTTTGGTTAGCCTTCTGTGAGTCCTTAGGGCACCTCTAGTAAGTCTGTTAGTCAGCCTAGTAATTGGTGGTCCTGACAGTAAAGAGGTTGGAGCGACGGTGGTCCCGGTGTTGTCTCGTAGTGTATCGCCGGGCGCCTAGCGGTATTCTATCCAAAATAAGTGCATATTTGTGTGTTATTGTGTGTTGAGTAATGTCTTTAGACTAGTTAACTATCCTGAGACTAATAATCTTAAGATGTTTATCCAGATCGTCATTACCAAATCATATAGCCATAACCCATTCAATGCGGAGAAAAGTTTTTCCAAACTTTTCGAAAAAGGTTTTATAAAAATTTTACTATGAATTTTACTAATATTGGCTACGTTAATATTTGATTTTCAGCCAACAACATGAACCAAGATAATAAGAAAGAAAGAAAAATTCAAACTTCTCAGCAATATGCTATGACACCTACTACTTAAACCCATCCTCAATAGTTAATCGCTATTACAGACCAATTTCAAACCCTACCCTCGGAAGTCCGTTAACCTATGCTCAAGCCTCAAGCAAGCCTCCTTCATCCTCTAATCAACCATCTTCTTTCGATCTATCAAAATATTTCATCAAACCAATATGCAATCCAATCGCCTATACTAAACACCGGGAGCCTCAATCTCTTCTCGAACTCAACAAATTTGTCAAAGCTACTTTTCTTCCGGATTGCTACCATATTCCACATTCCCCATTAAAAACACGATAATTTTATGAACTTATCCTTCTATTTAAAGGATAATCAAGTTAAAGATACTCAAAAAATTTATTACAAAGCTCCAATAACTGAGCCAATAGATGAAGCTACTTCATCCATAAGTTCTCCAACTTACTCAACCATGCAACCTCCGTCATTTTCTTCAATTAATGTTATTTCAAAGCTCTTTGAAATCAATAAAGATTATTTATGTCAAAATTTCAATTCAATAGAAAATAAGGTCAAAGAGAATGGTTCCTTTCACACTTTGATTTAAATGCTCAGGCATTCATTTGGGAAGAATGGTATTCATTCGTGTAAAGACATCATGTCAATATTACTTTCTTTAATTGGTGGGCTATGTTTGCCTCTGATAATAATCTTCCAGACCCATTCCAACCCAACAAAATAAATACTAGTGTTAATTTTGATAAAAAATGGACACTAAAAAATGGTCAAATAACTACTTCATTTATTCCTCCATTAGAAGAAATTATTTTAAAAACTCCTGAAGGTAATATTCCAGCTACTCCATTCAAAATAGGTGGAAATGATACAGAAAATAGTCAAGTAATTCTAAGTGATATTAAAAAGATATGTCATCAAATTAATTATACAAATCAAGTATTACATATAGTGTTTTAATAAGTCGATATGGTCTCTACTCAAGTTGAAGCAATTGTTATAAAACAAGAAATTGATTCATTAATTGAAAAATTAAAAAAATTAGATATTAATGATACTAAAAAAGATAAGCCAAACTTCTTAGATGATATTGCAAAACTCTTATTCAAAATAAGACGTTCAAATAAATTAGAACTCTCAGATACTAGTACTCCTTTAATTTCCAAGCTTATTGAAAAATTAAAAGAACTAGAAACTTCAACCCACAATCCAATTAACAATACAGTTAGTTTTTTAGAAAAGGATTTATCCCTATCAGATGATGATTTTTAAAATATTAATAAAATATATAAAAAAGAAAATCCATATTAATCCAGGCAAACCCCTCCCCTCCTGGTATCAGCCAATAACATGAACCAAGATAATAAGAAAGAAAGAAAAATTCAAACTCCTCAACAATATGCCATGACACCTACTACTCAAATCCATCCTCAATATTCAATCCCTATTACGAACCAATTTCAAACCCTACCTTCTGAAGATTTTTCTCCATTAACCTATGCTCAAGCCTCAAGCAAGCCTCCTTCATCCTCTAATCAACCATCTTCTTTCGATCTATCAAAATATTTCACCAAACCAATACGTAATCCAATCGCCTATACTAAACACCAAGAGCCTCAATCTCTTCTCGAACTCAACAAATTTGTCAAAGCTACTTTTCTTCCGGATTGCTACCATATTCCACATTCCGCATTAAAAACATGATAATTTTATGAACTTATCCTGCTATTTAAAGGATAATCAAGTTATAGATACTCAAAAAATTTATTACAAAGCTCCAATAATTGAGCCAATAGATGAAGCTACTTCATCCATAAGTTCTCCAACTTACTCAACCATGCAACCTACGTCATTTTCTTCAATTAATGTTATTTCAAAGCTCTTTGAAATCAATAAAGATTATTTACGTCAAAATTTCAATTCAATAGAAAATAAGGTCAAAAGAGAATAGTTCCTTTCACACTTTGATTTAAATGCTCAGGCATCCATTTGGCAAGAATCGTATTCATTCATGGAAAGACATCAAGTCAATGTTATTTTCTTTAATTGGTGGGCTATGTTTGTCTCTGATAATAATCTTCCAAACCCATTCCAAGTCAGAGAAATAAATACTAATATTAATTTTGCTAAAAAATGGACACTCAAAAATGGTCAAATAATTACTTCTTTTATTCCTCCATTAGAAGAAATTATTTTAAAAACTTCTACAGGTAATATTCCAGCCACTCCATTCAAAATAGGTAGAAATGATATTGAAAATAGTCAAGTAATTCTAAGTGATATTTAAAAGGTATATCATCAAAATAATTATACAAATCAAGTATTACATACAGTATCTCAACAAGTCAATATGGTCTCCACTCAAGTTGAAGCAATTGTTAAAAAACAAGAAATTGATTCATTAACTAAAAAACTAGAAAATTTAAATATTAATGATACTAAAAAAGATATACCAAATCTTAGATGATATTGCAAAATCCTTATTCAAAATAAGACGTTCAAATAAATTAGAACTCCCAGACACTAGTACTCCTTTAATTTCCAAGATTGATGAAAAATTAAAAGAAGCGGAAACTTCAACCCACAATCCAATTAACAATACAGTTAGTATTTTAGAAAAAGATTTATCCCTATCATACGATGATTTTCAAAACGTTAATAAAATACATAAAAAAGAAATTCCATATTATTCCAAGCAAACCCCTACAGATCTTCACCTTGAAAGCGCTAAAACATTAATTATTGAAAACTTTGCTGGTGATTCAATATATGAATGGAATATTGATGGTCGTAGTGACCATGAAATATTCATAACACTCCAAAGAATGTTAATTGCTTATACAACTTATTCAACTAAACATACAACAGATTTACAATCTTTTGATTTATTAACCTCTGGATTCCCTGGTATGCTCAAAAATTGGTGCAAGAATTATATTCAAGAAGAGGAACGTAATAAAATCTTGAACTCATACAAATTCTCAAGGACAACTAGATAATATAGAAACATTAATTTACACAATAGCTACTAATTTTTTTGGAAGTCCAAAAGATATTATTGCTGCAACAGATATTCTTTTAACAAATTTAAAATATCCAACCCTTGAAGATTACAATTGGTACAAAGATACATTTTTAACATATCTATTAAAAAGAGAAGACTGTCGTCAACCTTATTGGAAAGAAAAATTTATTATAAGATTACCATCTTTATTTTTCTTAAAGAATATTCAATAAATTAAGTGAAGTCATCGGTAAAGGTCCAGTTCCATTCGAACAAATTACATTTGGTAAATTATTAAGTTTTATTAAAAAAGAAGGAATTTCATTATGTAATAAATTAAAACTACAAGCAAGTTATTCAACGGATAAAGTTGCTAAACGAAAAGAATTAGGTTCTTTTTGTGAAGCATTTTGTCTTCCAAAGTTAGAAGTTCCATCTGTAAAAAAACGAAGAAATACTCAAATTAGTAAGAAAAAACAATATACTACAAGAAAGTCAAATTACAAAAATTTAAGTCCTAAAAAGACTACTCCGATAAAGAAAGTTGATAATACTAATACTTGTTATAAATGTAGTAAATTAAGTCACTATGCAAAATATTGTAAAATCAAAAAGAAACTCAATGAAATATATGCAGAATATCCAAATATTCAAGATAAATTAATTGCATTATTTGAACTCAAAGATACGCCTATTCAATCAGAAAATTCATCATCCTCCTCTGATTATGAAGACAATAATGTCAATGAATTAGAAAGTGATTCAAGTGAATATTCATCAGATAATGAGTCCTCAAGATTATGCTGTAAGTGTATTAATGTTATCGCCACTAATAACAATGAAAAAGAATTTTTGTTAGATTTAATTGAACAAATTCAAGATACGGAATTAAGAAAAGAGTATTTACAAAAAATCAAGAGTATATTAATAAAAGAAAATTCTTTAGAGCCTCCTTAAAGATAAGTATTTGAAAAACATGCGATTCCATATATTTAAATGCAGTTAATATTCAAGAATCAGTCCATTGTTGTTTAAACATATATCCTTGAGATTAGTCAAAGAACGGACCAATTAACCTAAAGAAGATTAGTTAATATTTAGTAACATATAAGTATCCTTATCTAAAACGGAATTAAGTCGGACAACTAGCTTGGAAGCTTTGTTGGTAAGCAATGTTGGTTAGCCGTCTGTGAGTCCTTAGGGCACCTCTAGTAAGTCCGTTGTTCAGCCTAATGATTGGTGGTCCCGGCAGTAAAGAGGTTGGAGCGACGGTGGTCTCAGTGTGGTTCCACAATGTATGGCTGGGTGCTAGTGGTATTCTGTCTAAAATAAGTGCATATTTGTGTGTTATTATGTGTTGAGTAATGTCTTTAGACTAGTTAACTATCCTGAGACTAATAATCTTAAGATGTTTATCCAAATCCTCATTATCAAATCATATAGCCTCAACCCATTCAATGCGGAGAAAAGTTTTTCGAAACGTTTCCAAAAAGGTTTTATAAAAATTTTAATATGAATTTTACTATTGCTGACTACATCAATATTTGATTTTCAGCCGACAACATGAACTAAGATAATAAGAAAGAAAGAAAAATTCAAACTTCTCAGCAATATGCCATGACACCTGCTACTCAAACCCATCCTCAATAGTCAATCCCTATTACAAACCAATTTCAAACCCTACCTTCTGAAGATTTTCCTCCATTAACCTATGCTCAAGCCTCAAGCAGGCTTCCTTCGTCGTCTAATCAACCATCTTCTTTCGATCTATCAAAATATTTCACCAAACTAATACGCAATCCAATTGCCTATACTAAACACCGAGAGCCTCAATCTCTTCTCGAACTCAACAAATTTGTCAAAGCTACTTTTCTTCCGGATTGCTACCATATTCCACATTCCCCATTAAAAACACGATAATTTTATGAACTTATCTTGCTATTTAAAGGATAATCAAGTTAATGATACTCAAAAAATTTATTACAAAGCTCCAATAGTTGAGCCAATAGATGAAGCTACTTCATCCATAAGTTCTCCAACTTACTCAACCATGCAACCTCCATCATTTTCTTCAATTAATGTTATTTCAAAGCTCTTTGAAATCAATAAAGATTATTTACGTCAAAATTTCAATTCAATAGAAAATAAGGTCAAAAGAGAATGGTTCCTTTCACACTTTGATTTAAATGCTCAGGCATTCATTTGGCAAGAATCGTATTCATTCATGGAAAGACATCAAGTCAATGTTACTTTCTTTAATTGGTGGGCTATGTTTGTCTCTGATAATGATCTTCCAGGCCCATTCCAAGTTAGACAAATAAATACTAATATTAATTTTGCTATAAAATGGACACTCAAAAATGGTCAAATAATTACTTCTTTTATTCCTCTATTAGAAGAAATTATTTTAAAAACTTCTACAGGTAATATTCCAGCCACTCCATTGAAAATTGGTAGAAATGATATTGAAAATAGTCAAGTAATTCTAAGTGATATTTAAAAGGTATATCATCAAAATAATTATACAAATCAAGTATTACATACAGTGTCTCAACAAGTCAATATAGTCTCCACTCAAGTTGAAGCAATTGTTAGAAAACAAGAAATTGATTCATTAACTGAAAAATTAGAAAATTTAAATATTAATGATACTAAAAAAGATATACCAAATCTTAGATGATATTGCAAAATCCTTATTCAAAATAAGACGTTCAAATAAATTAGAACTCCCAGACACTAGTACTCCTTTAATTTCCAAGATTGATGAAAAATTAAAAGAAGCGGAAACTTCAACCCACAATCCAATTAACAATACAGTTAATATTTTAGAAAAAGATTGATCTGTGTCATATGATGATTTTTAAAATATTAATAAAATATATAAAAAAAATTCCATATTATTCCAGGCAAACCCCTCCCCTCCTAGTATCAGAGCCAAGTTAGCGCCCTTAGTTAGTGTCTAGCCATTGCTAGCATTGGTCAGCTGTTGGTCAGCCACAGTAAATCCTTTGGCCAGCCGTGGTTAGGTGGTCCTGGTGGGGTGGTCCCAGTAGAATGTGCGTGACTTCTAGCTAAGTGTTCAAATGTAACTCAGATGGCCTCTTGGTTTAGAGATCGTCTTAGTGTAGGTAGTAGTAAGAACTAAAATGTGGTTAACAGTAGGGAAGTTAGTTGTCAAAATGATGTCTAGCAATTACTAAGGCAATTCAACTTGTCAACACTCAACTCAATTATGCCTTATCAAGACTTATGACACATCATCATGTCAACATCAAGGGCAATGACTCATCAAGACAGGCAATGACTCAACACGGCACGCAATGACTCAGCCAGACAAGTAATTATGCAAGGCCATGACTCATCATCATCAAATGTAATGACTCAACACTATAAAACAGTTCAAGTCATCAGAACAATTATTCAAGCGTACTGTTTACGGCAGCTTATCTAAACACTGTTTGGGATAGCTCATCAGAGTAATTATTCAAGAATACTGTACAAGAAGACAGCTCATCAGAGTAACTATTCAAGAATACTATTCAAGATGACAGCTCATCAGAATACTGTTCAAAAAGAACAATAATTCAAGAACAGTCTAAGGTTCATTATTATTAGCACTGTTTCACTTCTGACATAGTTCCAGTCCAAGTTCAATACGAAGCAGCAATAATTCAAAATTGTCGGCAAAAGTTATCAACACAGGATTCAATATTTATCATCCACTTGTACAAGTTTAATTCCATATTGTATTCTATAAATAGATACTCTATAGTGTTGTATTAGGCATCATGCAATCATGTAGTTTGCAAGATCACTAATCACTAAAAATCACTACAAGCCTTTATCCATTTCCTCCTCCTCCAAAAAAGCCTTCTCCATATCCCTTGTACTCCATAACCAAGAGCTTCGATTCCAATCCTTGTATCAAGTTTTGTCAATTCAAATAAAGTAAGTTTTCATTCATCTACTTTGATTATTTCAATTTTGTTATTTTCAATTTCGTTTTAATTATCAGCACAAAATTATATTTTGCATAACATCAATTTGCTACTCCGCTCCCCTGCATTAATTCACATCTAGGCCTTAACTATCGCCCGCCTAGGTTGACCTAGGTGGGTAATAGTTAAGGCCTAGATGTGGATTAATGCAGTGGAGCGGAGTAGCAAATTGATGTTATGCAAAATATAATTTTGAAATGATAATTAAAATGATAATTAAAACGACCTAGGTGGGTAATAGTTAAGGCCTAGATGTGGATTAATGCAGCGGAGCGGAGTAGCAAATTGATGTTATGCAAAATACAATTTTGAAATGATAATTAAAATGATAATTAAAACGAAATTGGCAATAACAAAGTTGAAATTGAAATAAACAAAGTAGATGAATAAAAACTTACTTTGATTGAATTGATAAAACGTGATACAAGAATTTGAATCGAAGCTCTTGGTTATGGAGTACAAGGGATATGGAGAAGCCTTTTTTGAGGGAAGGAGGGGGCTTGTAGTTGTTACTTTCTATGTGATTTTTTGATCTTGTCGATCACACGATGCCTAATACAATGCTATTGAGTATCTATTTATAGAATATAAGATGGAATTAAATGT
>NCQV01106169.1:6057-18365 GCA_002740545.1 Lophocereus schottii | reverse complement strand
TACTCTTAAGCTCATCAGAGCCGATTCAGGAGGGACTTGCAACAGCGGCACCACCGACGACG
Organism: Lophocereus schottii; assembly: GCA_002740545.1. NCBI lineage: Eukaryota > Viridiplantae > Streptophyta > Magnoliopsida > Caryophyllales > Cactaceae > Lophocereus > Lophocereus schottii. Next base: position 18,303 of record NCQV01106169.1, on the reverse strand, counting down.
GCCAGCAAACGCGTCGGGCGACCCACCCGCAGAAAGCCCATGAAATCGACCTCGAGCTCTCCATCGGGCTTTCCCCTTTCCGGGCCAGGTCGAACTTCGCGGTCAGCCATGCAGAGTCCGAAGAAGCGAGGTCGACGCCGAGAAAAATGGCGGCTCCGGCGAGCCAAACGGCGAGTGGGTTCTTCAGATACATTAGGCCGTTCGGTCCATAATCCTCGAGAGATCGAGAGAGAGAGAGAGAGAGAGAGTTTTTGGTATAAATGCTTCCACCACTTTCCCACCAAATTGCATTGTAGTGCGGGGCCCTTTGTGTTTAATTTGATCCTTGAAAGACGGAAAATGACCAAATTCTTTTGTGGGGGAGAGAGAATTTTGGCTTTTTCCCAATTTTATCTTATCCACATTTGACAAATGTAATCACAATATTAGTAATTTAGGTAAAATAGCCTTCATCTTGAAATGATTATTCATTAATTATACTATAATTAAGAAAAGAAACTGCATAAAACTTATATTCGGAGAGTTCGTTTTAAAACAAAAATAAAAAGGATTTATATTTTTTATGAGATAATAAAGTATTTCACAATACTTACATATAAGAAGTATAACATGTATTTTTGAATCTGGTTAGCTTGCTGAGTACGAAATTGTCAAAGTTCACTTAAATATAAGTTTTTTTTAATTTAATAGCCATCTAAATTAAACACGCGTTAAATAATGAATCCCTGTGTAACTCATTTAAAATGTATTAGTCAAGAGTTACTCGGAAAAAGAAAATTACACGCTCGTTATGAATAATTGATTTGAATACGGTACTTTATCAAACTAAAAATATTTATGTGCATCCCGAGTTCTGCTCTTGCATATATCATACGCATAGCTGTATATGTCAGGTTTTACTTACAGAGGAGTATAAAATTATGTAATTTTTTTAAAAAAATAGACTCAGCAATACTATGCATTTATATATTAATGGAAAGGTCGATAGAAGTTGGAAGATATGTGATTTACTCAAGTAGCCTTTATATAGATACGTGAGATATTTTTTTTCCGTGTATGCACATCAATTTTTTTCTAAATATAGGTATTTTAAAATTAATTATAACACGCCACATCGCATTAAGACTTTTGTACATCTTTATATAAACAAACAATTTGGAAGGTAAAGAATCACCATGCATTGATGGAATTACTACTATATTAATGATAATGTGGTTAGAACTTTGTGGGTTTTTACCACTAGAAAAAGTAACAATATATCTGTGTAGCTGAAAAAGTAAGTTTGAATTATTTTTTCAACTTGAATTACACAGAATGAAGTAAAATATCGCTCTAAATTTTATCTGTTTCGTTTCTATAGAGCGGTAGGTAGCCTATGATTTTTAAATCTAAGATCAACTGGCATTAATCTTACTATAATTTTATAATTTAGAGATGATACTGTTATAATAGACCTCCCTTCACTCTACTTGATGGTGAGATTTTTAGGGTATAATTTAAGTCAAACAGGCCAAAAAGGGAAGGGACAAGATCTAATTGCCAACGCTTTTTTCGGCTAACCTTATCTCTTTGTTGACATATACAGGTACCTGTTTTGATGTTGAAAGTTGCTTTTGACCAATTCGACGTTCTTTGTCAGTCTATTAGCTTAATTAAACATATAAACATATGTATAAATGTCAGTTAATTCAGCCGGTAAAATTTATAGAAATATTATTATAGAATTGGATTCGAAAATTTTTCACATTACTGTCTTATAGGTTAACAAATCAAATCATAAGGGAGATCAACTGGGCACAGTGTGTGAACAAATCAAGAACTGTGTTGTAGGAGCCAATCATGGTCATGGCATCACTTTGGAAGTAGGCCGTGGTTGGTTGTGAACACTTCTAGACTCACGGTGATTGTATCTAACTGTTGCACTTCTTTTATCATCTGTGTCTAGGGGTTCTTTTGTTATTATCTTTGCGATAACGGTGCAATAATTTAAGTATAAACTTTTGAATGCGATCGTCTATCCTTATTACTTTTTTTTTATCATTCATTTTTGGAGGATCTTTTGTAATCGTCTTTGCAATATCAGTACATTATTCGCCTACTAAAGTACAAATTTTTGAATGAAATGACCTCCAAATGAGTTATTATAAGACAGTAACAAGATGCATAGCAAATGTTAGTCTAATTAGGACATTGATAGTTTTGTTTGAGAGGTTATGACCTCCCACCTTTAAAGTCAAGGTTTGCAACTTGGTGGTCGCTAATAAATTGGTATAGAAAGTCAGCTAACGTGAATTTTGGATCCTTGCATATGCTTTTCCCTTAGGATCCTCTAGTCCAGTTCTGTGGTTAGTGTCCTGACGCAGTTGGCCCTGGTGGAGTGCCTCCCTTCCAGTTTTCTATTTTTTGGCTTTCCTCCAGCTTGTGTTGTTTAGTCTTTCCGCTTTGTTCTAATTTTTGTTATCAATTCTTCATTCTTGTCCATCATTCTGGTGGAGACTTTTGCCATTATAGCACTACTTATCGAAAAAAAAACGTGAATTGATATGATATTAGTAACTAGAAGTGAGCAATGGATCGGTCGGGTCTTATGTGTAAATTAATAGGTCGGGTCACCTCATGGTGCGACCCGTTATTGGCCCGTTTTCAAATGAAACAAATTTGCACAAAAAAATTGTGTTCAATAATTATTATTAAGCATAAAGCGCACGTTAGTACTTTTTTTTATTTGGTCTATAGGAGCTACAAATTGGAACATGTAAGCGTACGTTGGTAATAAATTTAACTAATTGGAACATGTAAACTAGGATGTCAAGTAAGTTGAAAAATAATGGGTCACTAAACAGACCGTTAAAGGACCGATCTGTTGGTATGCATTAATGGGTCGGCACAATATTGATCAGGTCCATTGTTGACCATATTTTAAACAGGTCAACCCGTTTGATCTAATGGACACTCGACCCATTGCTCACCCCTATTAGTGACACCCAATAAGTTGTTTGAGATTATGTTACTTAAGACTTATCAATGCTTATAAACAAATAAATTAAACAAATCATCCAGAGATTAGAGGGTTTTTTGTTGGGTAAAACGCAGTATAATGTTGGATCCAGCAGAAAACAAAGCAACAATTAATTAAGAAATAAATTAAACATACAGTTAACTAATGCTAATTAATAATGCTGTTGAAGTAGTATCACAGTAATTAGCACGTTATAATTGCAGACTTGAGCATAGGCTGCTGGTTTTCTGTAGTCATTAGATTCCTAATGACAGGGTCGCCGCCCCTTGTTTGTATACCTACGCACATTAATATATTATCTAATGCGTTGCTGTTGCTTAGATGGAGATCAATACCCTGAACTTAGTTAGATGAATGGAAGATTACATTGAACCCAACCGTGTTTAGCATATTTAATGTAATAATTTAAATTATAACCCCTAGCTCCTCTGTTTAATCACCTTTTAGAATGCATCTTGATGCAAAATTATTCCACCAATAATGGACAATATGTATACTATATTCTGACAGTACATGCTCTTAATAATCACCTCAATAAATATTTTCGAATATTAATATATGACAAATACACATGTGAAAATACATATATATATACGGATAATGAAAATATGTGCTCCTGAAAACGCATAAAAATAATAAAAACTACATTACAGAAAACAAAGGGCCTTGGGCTCAAACAACGTCTACCTATTTTATTATTTTTTTAAAGGTATCCATGTAGTTGCAATGGCTTTGCTTTTTTTTTTTTAAAAAAAAAAAAAATGATGTCCCATGAATTGATCCTACCCATTCTATCAGCTGCCTTTTCATGCCTTCTGCGCCTCCTTCAGTGCAACTAAAGTGGCATGGAATGAATAAAATTAGCAAATAATAGCAATAATTAGGGCTGCAGAGATGGTATTTAGTTCTCAATTTCATTATATTGGTTCAATTAAGAACAAATTCTATGACAAAGTAATATTCGAAAGTAGGGGTTCATATAAATATCAGGGGTGAACGAGATCTATTAAAATCAATACTTTACGAATTTAGTCCCTTACGAAAGCATAACCCATATTGAAAAGGGTTGTTATTGTTGCATCTTGCGTGTAAGTTATAATATTGGGTCAAAAACACATTAACCAAATACAAAGTACAAGAATATCTAATTAAATATATTTGCGTGTCTAAATTGAAAACATCCTAAACCGAGGGAGAATCCGTTCTATCCAATAGCAAGTGTATCCATAAGTACTCCACTCAAATTTGCTCTTCTCCAGTAGGCTCCAACTTAGCTAGGTGATGAGCACCCATATTGCCATCCCTTTTAACATGAGACCATTATTTATATCACCCCAACATATATATTTTCATTAACATATTCTTTGTACAAAAACGACAACAGATTTTTCACAGGATCCAAAAAAACTCAGACGTAAATAATCTTACTTTTATACATATTTCAGCTAGCTATTAGCCTCTTAGATATTTGCAAGTTCTTTGTAAACCAACAAATTATTTATGAACAATTCTATTGCCATACACAAACATGATGTAATTTGCCCTCATTTTCATTTGAAAGTTTGAATGACCATGTATCTCACGTGAGCAGCAACAAATGATGCACATGCACCATTGTATGGGCCTAAGGCGTTGAGGAAAGGGCCTACTCAGAAATTCAACAAGAAACTATTTGTCATCGATCAAGTCCACTTACTGGGTGGGCTGGGCTTATAGCACACTATTCGGCATGACTAAAAAAGAATTCATGTCTACATTTTTTAAAAATGAAGTGAAAATTATGAAATACTCGCTTTTTTTTTAATTAGTAGCTCTTTTATTAGCTTTTAAATTAGTAACAATGTTTGAGAGTTAGCACTTGATCATTTCATCAATCGCAACCAAAAATTCGGGTTCAGGACAAGTTTGGGTCGGACAAATATAACAATAGTAACATTTGGACAAAAAATTGATATCCAACACGTGTTTGTCTTGAATCGACAAATTTAGAGAAGGCTAAATTTGGGTTAAAATAGAGTTTGAATAATAGAAATATGAATGATATTTTGTTCATATTTAAAATTCGGATGAAAAATTCATAGCCGTATCCGATGTTTTTGGGGTCAGTCAAATTCAAGTATTCGGATCGGACAATTTGTTGCCAATGCTTTCATCCAATGAAAAAGTTACTTGAGATCTTTGGCTCATTGGATTTGTCTAAAAACTTTTTACCTTACTTACAAAAACTAATTAGGGTCTATTTTTTAAACTAATCATAAATAATTCATGGTCGATGAATGTTAATGGATACCGATAATTGTTAATAAATATTTATTAACATTAATTAATGTTGATGAATACTCAGCACTAGCATCCAGTAGGCACCGTAACTTCTGGAAAGTCTCGCCCGGCCAACACACTGATCGGAGAGCAGAACAAACGAGGAAACCAACATTTGGGAATGCCAATTTGATGGACATGCCCAGTGGAGCGGACCATCCCCAATTGACCATCCTTGTCATCTTTAAATGCTCCCACTAAAACCCTAATTTCCTTCTGTTCATCTTCCCGCCTTCATCTCTTCCACTCCATCTTGTCATTTCTGGGCATTGAACCTTCCTTAATCTGGGCGTTAGTGTTAGTGTTAGTGTTAGTGTTAGTGTTAGTGTTTGGTTGGGTTGCTATCACTGTTGTGCCTGCAATGCTAATCAGCAATGCAGAAACTTTTGTCTCGATGCCCATCTGGCCCTTCTCTCATCCTTTGTACATCTTCTTCTTCTTGTCGTCCTCCCGCTAATATTCGCCTCTTTCTCTCTCTTTCTTATCCTCAACCAAAACCCAAGCCCCATTTTCCCTCTCTAGGGTTTTGTGTGAACCAGCCCTCTGTTCTGTACGCAATGCCTTCACATGCAGCCATCAACCTTCGCCCCTGCACTGGGTTCATTCCCAGCTCTTCTAACTCCTCCAAACCCTCCTTCTCTTGCCGGGTTAGCGCGACTACTACAGGCGGGTCCTTAATTTGCCGATGTTCCATTGAAGATGCTACCACCCCTCAACGAGCCTGGGCTGTTTTCAAGGAAATACAAAGTGGGCACCGCTTGGCTTGGTTTCATACTGACGCCGGCGATGGATCTGTGTCGCCAGCGAAGGGGGTGGAGCGGGATGGTGGTGAGGATGATGACGGGGATGGGAGAGAAAATGGGGTGAATGTGAGTGAGGGGGTGGGGAAGCCTTCTGTGAAGTTGTCGAGAAGGGCAACGAGTGAAAGTGGTGCTAGTGTGAACCCTGATTTGCTGACAATTCCAGGGGTTGGGCCCAGGAATTTGAGGAAGTTGGTGCAGAAGGGCATTGGCGGTGTTGCTCAACTCAAACAGCTTTACAGAGACAAGGTATATATAATCAAATGCGTTGCTTGATTCTGTGTTGTTGATTATTCTTAGCCTTTCCTGGTCTCAGATGGGTTGTTGTATTGGTTCCTTTATTGCTTGGGGAAGTGGATGTGGTCATGGCCATAGTTTACTAATGTAGGCGTGTTTTGAGGTTTTTTCCACTCACTAAGTCATGTGGGCATATGTTAGTGCTTCATGCTTAAATGACATTTGGGAGTGAGTTACTGAGTTGCTCAATTTATGGGGTGGATTGATTCTCTCGCCTGTGGGGAGGATTCTCATTTGCCTTCTCAAGGTTCAAGCCGTCCTATGCAATTGAACTTGTTTTACAGGGTTGATAGACTTCTGAGTTCTCAAGATTTGATGTGTTGGCAGTATCGCTCCATATCACGGGGATTGATTTTGGGAGAATTACTTGTACTTAGAGGCTTAGTATGTGGTGGAAGTACAAGTCTCTGAGATGGTTATTCATGTAGATGAGTAAATCGAAGTTGCATTGTCTCCTATAGTTCTGGGCTGTGCGGACATTTTTGGTAGGTTGAGAAGAATGGCATAATTGTTTCTGAAGTGGCTTTTTGATGGGAGAATGGAGACACAATGGGCATGGCCTTGTTGGAGATTCTACGCAACATTTCACATGCTTTTCTATTGTTTAAGGATGTGAATGGGATTCATTTGGTAAATGTGGTAATAATAGGAACTCAATTGTGCCCAGTTCATTGATAGGTGGATAAATGAGTGATGAGATTGCTTATTAAATTTAGGAATCAATAGTATGAGTTTGAAACCATAGATAGATCTGTCTCATCAAAGTGAATTGCAAAATCAGAAAGCTAAAATGATGTTGATTTTCATAGTCATTGGATGGTCTTGGATTTGGGTTCCTATTTTTGCTTAATTTGAATCTGGCCTGCTAGATGCCACTCTTATGCCTTGATAATCAGAAGTTGTTCAGGCAACCTTTGTTTGTCGTATCTGTTAAGTATATATTTTGATATATTCTTAATTTCTTATAGACCAAAGCAAAAGTGGCTCTGCATGAGGCATAGAATAAATATGGTTGGGCCACAAGTGATCATGCAAACAAGGAATTGGCATAAGTTGATGAACCATTTTATGTTCTAAGTTATCTGAATGGAGACATTTTTGATCGTGTATTTCACTTTTTGATCAAGTTCTTTCCTTCACCTTGGTATGTCTTTCTAACTTGATGGTATTGAACCGTGACATTGCGTACAGTTTTTTGGGAAGTCAAGTCAGAAGATGATTGAATATCTGCAAAGTTCAGTGGGAATCATTCATAGAAACCATGCTGAAAGTATAACTACTTATATTAAAAAGAGTGTGGACGAGGAAGCAGGGGAGGAAAATTTGATTCTGAAGTCGCAAAAGAAGAGGATCACACTGTGTGTGGAGGGTAATATCAGTGTTGGAAAGACAACCTTTCTAAAAAGAATAGCTAACGAGACTCTTGAGTTGCGTGATCTTGTGGAGATTGTTCCTGAGCCCATTGATAAATGGCAAAATATTGGACCTGATCACTTCAATATACTGGATGCTTTCTATGCGGAGCCAAAGAGGTATGCCTACACCTTTCAGAATTATGTATTTGTTACAAGGGTCATGCAAGAAAGAGATTCATCCAGTGGGATCCAGCCTCTGAGGTTGATGGAGAGAAGTGTCTTCAGTGACAGGATGGTGAGAATCCGTTAACACTTGTTTGTGCTCTCAAAATATTTGGTGGTGTAGAGATGATTGAAATCTACCTCGGTTAGGATTGTGGTAGTCTATGACCATGGTATCTTTGAACTGAAATAACCATTGAAAAAACTGTGTTGAAATCATTGGTTATACATTAACGATGACCTTGACAAGACTATTGGATTGGGCTCTGCATTGGTTAGGTATTTAGATTTTGTTGATGGAGTTCGAATGAAGAATAAGTTCTTCCATGGAAGCAGCCAGATGGATAAATTTTATCTTGCTGTCGCTTATTGTAGGTTTTTGTGCGAGCAGTTCATGAAGCAAAATGGATGAATGAGATGGAAATCAGTATATACGACTCTTGGTTTGATCCTGTTGTTTCCTGTTTGCCTGGTCTCATTCCTGATGGATTTATCTACCTTAGAGCAAGTCCTGACACATGCCATAAGCGCATGATGGTACGCAAAAGAGAAGAGGAAGGTGGGGTGAGCTTGGATTACCTCCGAGGTTTACATGAAAAGCATGAGAGCTGGCTTTTCCCCTCCCAAGCTGGAAAACATGGTGTGTTGTCAGTCAGTAAGCTTCCCCTCCAAGCAGACAGTTCTTTGCACCCTGTAATCAGAGATCGTGTATACTTCCTGGAGGGGCCGCAAATGCATTCCAGACTGCAAAAGGTATCCTAAATGTCCCCACCTCCCTTGCAGGCAAAGAACAGAATATTAAAAAAGGAGAACAAAAGAATGAACATTGCTGTTTATGTTGCCTTCACCGTTTTGTTTGTTGTGCTTTATGTGTAGATTCCAGCCTTGGTTCTTGACTGTGAACATGACATTGATTTCAACCGAGATATTGAGGCAAAGCGACAGTAAGACTTTCTCTATAACGACTGTCTACATGGATAAATTGTTTGCTTCTCCTGTCTTATAGATTACCAGCTCTTTAGATCTGTAAATGACGGTAGTTTGTTTTCTTTTGCCACAAACAATATTTTTGCCACTTGTTAACATACAATTTATGTCTTCTGAAGCTATGCACGCCAAGTTGCTGAGTTTTTTGAGTTTGTGAAGAGGGAGAAAGAGGTTCAATCCCCTAAAGCCGGTGAGCAAGTTGCCAATGGCAGCCATCCAATGGTTCTCTTACCCCATGATGGTGGCGGATTATGTTTTCCAGATGGATCGCCCTTCTTTGAGTCTGCTTTCCGGTCCATGGATTTGACACGAACTCTTTCATTCGTCTCTGGCTAGTAACAGGTCATATGACCAGTTCCTTTTCTTTTGGGCTAGTGCATGTGCTCTCTGATCCTATCAATGTGTTGAGTCGTGCCCTTTTGCAAATGGCGTAGGTTGACTCTGCTTTCTGTCTAGATGTTCAAAGATCGATCTAACCATGCACCATGTTTTGCAGAGATGTAGATAGGGTGTTGTTGGCATGAATGCTGAGATGCTTCTATGGTAGTTTGATCTATGCTGAGATCTGTTGGCATGAATGCTGATACTTGTTTGCCCTTTTCTTAAAGCATTGTTGATGGTAGTTTGTTCACAGTGCTCCCTCTCTTGGCATCGTGAGGAGGAAAAATGTTTTTGAATTGAATAATCGTTGTACAAGTATCAGTTAAAGCAACCCAAATGATTGGTAAATGGTATTAGATCACCCGGGTGTCTATCTTCTTGGATGCATCATGAGTTTGTGGTAAACAAGGGTGGGGGCGATCAGGCAAATAAATCAGTATAGAAAGAGGAGGTTACAATTTTTATTAGCAATTGTCCTTTCAGACGTTGGAGGAATGTCAAAAAAGTCAAGTCAAAAGGTCAATGAATGCAAGGGTGTATTTTCGCGTATCTTTATCTTTTGCATTGCAAAATGTATATAAAATTTGTGAATTATACTCTGTTTTTTTAAGTTGCTCCCCAAACCCTTCTGGTTTCAAATCAGTCTTGAAATGTAGATTTAAAACAAAAACACTTCAGAATACATAAGCGCTTTAGATTCTATTATCTGATAAAGTTGCTTAACTTAATCAGTTAACTAACAATTGCGTCATAAAAAACATAAAGAGCAGTGAGCATATATCTTTAATAAATGTAAAGCTATATTTTTAATGTTATGTGCCCAATGACCCGAGTATGCTACCTCAATTTTAACTGATCAATTTAATTTTCAGCAATCAAAGCCCCCAGCTTTCAGGATGTAAACCTTTATACATGACATTCTTCGAGGCATGTACAAGGGAATCTGAGTCATTTATATCTGACTACAGTCACAAGATGCCAGTCTCAGCTACACTAATTGTACATACCATATAATTTGTCATACATATAAACCTTATTTGCAAGATAATTAGTATCCATGACCACCTCAGGCAAAAAGTGGTGCATGTTGTTAAACAGCAATCTGGTTCATGGCATCCTAATATCAATCCCCCTTGAGAGTGAGCATGATCACATTTGTCTCTCCATGGCTATTCAATCCTCTGCTCTAGTAATCACACCAGCGCTCAATGCAGGTGGGGCATAGCAGAGGTAGACTTTAGCAGTTCTGCCACTCACTTCGAACATGGTGCTGCACTGCAGCAGCTGTCATAAGCCAGATGACATAACCTTAACATTTAAATTATCACAAAATTCCTAGATCAAATGAAGGAGAGCCGAAAAAAGCAGCATTCTTTGGAGAGGGTTCAGAAATTCTCTTGCTGGGCACAGAAGACCTTGTTCTCTGACTAAGAAGTTTGGTTGCCTCTGCCTCCAAGGCATCAAGATCAAGACCCTCGAAAAATTGATCATCAGATAAAGTAGCACAGCATGAATCATTTCCATTTGCTTCCACGGGCAGGGGTTGTTCTTTGCTCAACAGGCCAGAATGAAGGGAGAAATCTTTCTCTAGGTTCTTTACAGGAAGAGTAAAGGCTCTGGTTGAAGCCATTTCCGTTTGCCTACTATCCATGCAGACCTTGGTTGCTTGAGACCTGCCACTAGTGCCTGGGATCGCTTGACATGTGACCCTTTCCAAGTTCAAACGGGAACATATTGAACTCTTTCCAGCAGATGCATTCTGAGATTTGGAGCAATATTGAGGAGTTTCCCAAGTGGAAATCTTCCCCGAACATTCTCCACCTTCCGTTGCAGTGGCAATGGAGTCCATTGATTGTGGAGTAACTACTGCAGAATGACTTTGCTGCCCTTGAAATGGAGATTGAGTAAGTAAAGAACGCCTGTTTCAAATAGCAGATAAAATGTCAAATGACATGTTTCATCTAAATAATGCATATGTATATATGACTTTCCTTGAAAGCTAGAACATCATATTTAAGGAAAACCTGTAGACTGCCATCATATCAACTGCACTATCATCAGCCTCGCTGGTACCAACTGTAGGTTCTATCCGGTCATCTATAAAGCTGTCCTCATAATGATCACTATGCTCCTGTTCTCCATCATCTTCTGAATCTTGTACCATATCTTCTGAGGAAACTCTGGGAATTGAGTAACCAACAATTAAATTGAGAGATGAATCTTTTCAGGATACTTGTGTGACAGTCACTAGTAGCTTTCCACTTGGGAGTAATGATCAACTTTCAACAGACTCATACGTAGACATCTGAAAAGCTACATATAGTTATACTATTACCAAAAGATTTTGTTGGTATCAAGATTAAGCTCATAGACCAATCAGTTGTTGTGAACATATTCTTCAGAGTTACAATTTCTTCCTGAATAATCTATGACAGGACTTCCACAAGTCACTTGATAAAAACAGGAGATCTTATAAACAGGTAAGCAAGCATACAACGCTCAATTTCTCCCATATGGATCCAGAAAAGGCAAGCAGGATCGGTCATGAGTTATCTGCAGATCTCAAATATTCAACATGTGATAACATAAATAGTCATCATTCTGGAGCAAAAACTGCAACAAAGGTTAGAAAAAAAAGGAGAGGACAGGTTCCACTTCCTCTTTATTGGTCGTTCTCATAAAAGAACTGGGAGAAGCTCAGAACAGGAGATTACTTCTAAATCTAAAAGCTTGCTTATTTTCAACCTTTTTCCCTGCCCGCCCGGGGGGAGGGGGATTAATTTGGAGAGATGAGTATGCAAGTCATCCATAAACTTACTCAGCTTCTACATCAATGAAGTCTCTGGCATCTTCATATGGCCTTCTG
>NCQV01106163.1:7140-21977 GCA_002740545.1 Lophocereus schottii | reverse complement strand
TCGTATCAATTAGATACGAAAATAATTTTCGTTTCTATTTTCGTATCTAATAGAGACGAAAACGAGTTTTGTTTCCAATTTCGGTCTGCGACCGTGCCTTTTGATATGAAACTTTTTTCGTTTCTATTCGTATCTAAATGCTATTTAGATACGAAAATACTTCGTTTAGATTTCGTATCTAAACGAGCGCGTTTTTGTAGTAGTGCAGTACCCATAAGGAGGTTTGAGTCTAAACTAAGCCCCTCGACGTCGTTACATGATGCCCTACCAGAAGAACCGTGAGTAATATGCAAAAGGGGTCAGCTGACTCAGGATAGAAAAAATCAAGGTGCACAGAGCATTGGCCGTTCTATGACCATTTTGAGGAGAAAATTATCTGCCAAGCACCTTGTAGGAATAGGAAGCTTTGAGTATCAATAAACCCAAGCACGCACTCAAGAAGGCCTGTGATCATGTTGCTTTATCACAATTATATACAACCCCTTATGCTTATAAAAGTAAGGAGTTTGGGTGGTATGAAGAATAAGAGGAGTTCTCTAAGTCCCCCATTTTTGTTTAGAAGAGAAGAAACTTTCTCTCACTTGATCGATGGGCAAGAATAGCATGGAGGCCCAACTCCTCGGAGTACCAGGCTCATTTTCAAACCAATAAGGGAACACATAGGTTGAAGGTGAGTGACAATGCCCAAGCATCATGACAACCCTTTATCATTAAATGGATCAAACCCGACCACCTATGCTAAGGACAAGGCACTCATCAGAAAAGATTACACTGCCCTTGTTTTCGGCTATCATTAGTAAAGAGATCATAGAGGTGCCACACCATAATAAGGTGAAGATACCATTGATGGACCTCTTTGATAGAACTATAAACTCAATTGATAACCTTTCCATACACAAACTACTGATGTACATGTATGATATGGATAAAGGTAGCTAGAATAGGTACTTCCTGCCACTTTGAAAGGGATTGCACATATGTGGTTCAACAATCTCCCAAATAACAACATTACTTCACTCCTTCAGCTTGCCGATCAGTTCAGTGTCACTTCATAGTGAGCAAGAGGGAAAGAGAACAAGTGTGCCTCTGTTAAAGATTAAATAAAGTATGAGGGACCTTGAAAAGTTATGCCTATATGTTCAATAGGAAAGTTGTTATTATCCTCGACTATTAATTTGGGGTGGCCTACATGACCTTTTATATTTGGTTACTTCAAGGTTAGTTAAACTTCTTGTTGGCAAAGAGCAAGATAACTAGTTTGTCTGAAGTCCCACAAAAATTGTAAGACTTCATCCAGGTCATACAGATAGGTGTTGAAGACGATACCACTTGGCCTGATGTACATAAGTGAAAAGGCCAAGATATGAACTTCTCTCGACTAGGCACGCACACACATTGACGAGGAAGAGAAGCTTGATTGATTCCACACTAGCTAAAGGAGCATCCTCATAGAGTCTAAGTGCCAGCCCATAGTGAGAAGGCCAAAGTGTATTGAAATTCTCACTTTGTTTTAGAATCTAGACATGTACTATGAGTTTGATATGCATTCTAGCCATACAATTTTTGAGTTAGAGGAGTTAAAGAAGACCACGAAAAACCTAGCCAGCCATAGGTAGTTAAATGACTTTTTACAGTGAAGGAAGGCAGATACGTATGATCATTACCCCTTAAGGGAAAAGAAGGACAATGACGCTGATAAGGACATTAAGGTAATATCAATAATATGAGTAAATGGCAAAGAGTTGAATGTTGGTACCAAAAATCCCAAATATAAGACTTGGCTAAGTCATGCTTAGCCCAAAGCTAAAATCAATTATAGACTGATTATGATGTTTTATGCTACGGACATGGACCCCTTACAAGTTGCCCACAATGACCCCTTTGTGATACAAGTTAAGATCACTATAACAATGCTTTGTTGGATCTTGGTGGAGACATAGACCTTAGTAGATTTCATCTTGCTAACATTACTCAAGAAGTTTTGACATAAATACCAGGACTTACAAGCTCTAAGAATCCCAATATGAGGGTTTGACAGACAAGCGACACACCATGTCAGAACCAAGAAGTTACCTATCTAAATGGAGGAGAAGGGAAACTCTTGAATGGTTGAAGTGAATCTTGTAGTGGATGCCGCGATGGCTTATGAAGTTGTTGTAGGGCTTATGACTCCCAATGCCATTAGAGTCATGGTGGCACCTTGCTTCTACTCATGCAATTCAAGGTGGATGATGATAACGTGGGAAAGATTTATGGGATAGAAAGATAGCTAGAGAATGCTATTATTTAAGCTTAACATTGGGTGTAAAGACCACATACTGAGGTTCATCCCTCGGGTATAGTTCCCTCACAAATGGACTATAGCTTGCTAGGCATTCGAATTCAAGGATGATTTTTTTTTTTTTTTTTTTTGAAGGGATCAAATTGTGGTAGAATAAGTGGACTAGACCAAAAAACTAGACTAGAATTTTGATCTAGGAATCCAATTGGGTTTCTTGGGCCAAAACTAGGTGCAGTCCCCTTGTCTGGTTCTGGACATTATTGGTTGTCTGACCTAGAGAACTGGGTAGTAGCTTAATCTAGGAACACGATTTGGGCCAGAACTGAGCCCTGTTGTTGGTCTAGAATGTGGCAATGTCTCGAATCACAAACCTATTCTACCCCAGTATGAAAATAAAAATAAAAATAAAAATAAAACAGAAATAGTGAAGTTAATTACTAGAGTCGCTGGTAAGTTTTAGGAGAAAGTTACAAATCAAGTGCACTTTTGAAACGAGCAGTAACCGAAGGAATAATATGCTCATATGAGCCAAAAACCAAAGGGTCATTGAAGGGGACATTAAGCCACTTTAAAAAGGTTTTTTAAAGAGCCCTCGATAATCCCTAGTTTGAGGACCATCTGACTCTATAGGATCGAATCGAAAATTTAAATTCAGGGGCAAAGGTACAATGTTGTGTTGTAGTGTATAACAACATCATCGGTCAATATCGATAGCCTCTACTAACTAATATGGGAAGCTCGGATCTAAGTGCACTTAAAACAACAAACATACAACATATAAGAATTAACTAAAATATTATAGTTAGCAGGTGTTGGACACAAAATGGGGGGTGAATTGTGTCTTTCAATTTTTTTTTTCTATTTTAGAACACTTGTTAGACCTGTTGGGAGAGGTGTTTACAGTAAGGCAGAAACAAAACTTTGAATGCGGAAATAAAAGAGACCCAAGATTTTGTGTGGAAAACTACCTCTGGCCCAATGGAGGTGTAAAAACCGCGACCTACCTCAGTAGGATTTCAACAAACACTTTCACTAATACGGGCCAAGTTCGTTACACTATGTAACACATGTGACAACGTCACACACGTAACTTAGTCTGCCCCGAGACTCTAGTTATAGACACGTAACTATTCTCCACCTGAGAATGAGTCACACAACACATCCAAAAATCTCCAAGACTTGGACACACTCTAGACTTAACTATTGACAGAAAAGAATAGAAGACCACCTTACTTTTATGCTTCTAACTAAGCTGAATGTAAGGTACACTTACAAACCATATTATGCCAGAAAGAATGACTCAATTTAGCACACTCCTTAAAAGTTTTTCACTAAGAGAATAAGCTCACAAAAAACTCGATGGTTGCCTTGAAAAAACCGCTTTGCAAGAGATAAGAAGCGAGTGCTTATATACCCACAAAAAGCAAGGATTTGATTTGCATAATAACTCTAAAAATACTCAGTATCCTAAAAGGAATTAAGTTCTTCAAAAAATTATCATTTTAGGAAATAATATCTTTTAAGGATAAGATAAAATCTTTTGAAAAATTCTTTTTAGGAGACCAATATTATTTAGGAAAATACTCTTTCTAAAACAGAATATTATCAGAAAATCGATCCTAAATACATTAGGAATTTTGGCAGTAGGTAAACTCTTGAAAATCTTTGAAAACAAATTTTTGCACTCGCTGCCCTCAGAGCACTGCAGACCTGTTTGCTCAATTGTTCTGAGTAGTGTTCTGAGTCAGCTTAAATAGTTCCTTCAAGGTGAGTGTTAAGTCAAGTTCTTCTTTGGCATATTAACAAGAATCTAGACAAATATAACCAGTAATTAGCCCTAAGATTCTAAAGACTCTTGTAATCTGCTGATGTGCACATATATCCATTTTGATGATTACAGCTTCTTCGACCTATTTTTCAGGGTGTTTCTAACTTCTGTCGCTTTCAACATATAATTTTATCACATAGCTTCAAACATGATATTTTGAACTGATCTCCAGGATGTTGCAATCTGTCTCATCACATGATTCTAGCACTCAACTCAAGCCAAGCATAAGTAGCACATTTGGGTTGTAATCATCAAAGCCTTATATAAGATTGATTCAACAGCAGGGATAAAATTAACTAGAAATTACATCATTGTCCAACTCGAAATTGAATGCTAAAAAGAAGGACAGTAAAGAGAAAAAAGTGAGGCTAACCTTTGATTTTGCCTTGATGATGACCAACCTAATTCACCTAGGAACCTAGCAAAAGAACACTCTTTTAGGGACTAATCAATCTCTTACTCTTGATGCCCCTCAGATATTGGAGTATTTTCACTGAAATTCTCCCTCAAATGTTTTTAGCCTCTTACTAGTGTTTCTCTCTAATTTTTGTAATCCTTCACTCAAATTTTGCATGTTGATTAACTCTATGAGGTAGTGCCCTTTCCACAACTCTTAAAATAGGCCAAATTATCTAAGGAAATGGATTTCTACTTCAAATCTAATAAAGTTAATCCAAATAAGTGGTATATTTGGATTAAACTCTACAAGAGGGAGTTTGACGCAATTAATGACAGGCAGGACCTGAGATGTAATGCACCTCATGCGCATGTCTCAATGATTGTATACTCTTTAATTAAACCATTAACTGGAACTAATAAACCTGATGATTAAGCAGTCAACGCCGTCCAAAAGGACAACAGTTTAAGCATGTGTACTAGATATGACATAAGTAAGCATAGATCACGATCATACACATTCCAGCATCATCGAATCAATACAAACAGTTGCTAACCACCAGAATGTTTATACTTCACAATAGAGCAATTTCTTCATAAATTTTACAATTCATCAACTGAAGATCCAAAAATTCAATTCCCAAAATATTCTTGAACCAACATCATTACTCATCCACCAATATTTCCTTGCTCACTTACTCTCTTTAGCTGGGTTGCTAGCATGAGGGATATTCCTTGAACATTTACCTAAACAAAACATGATACCATTTCAAAATGTGAGCCGAAGCTCAGTACATGCATTCCTATACTGGTAAATGATTAGTGAAAAATTGTTTGGGCGCTAGCTTTGCAATTCATTTTACTTTAAAACAGTGAATGAGATGAATGCAAAATTACATTGCCAGTTATTATCTGGTAGTGAACCACTTGTAACTGTTACGATCTACAGATAAGTTTGCACCTACCAAGTCAATTGGGAGACTTGGCCTGAGGCCATACGGGCAACTAAAGGGGGAGTGCCCTATAAATGATAACTGATGGGTCACTGATTAAGTGATAAATCATTGAGTAAACTGATTCATTGATATACTTACCAGGAGACTGTAACTTTAATTAATGCATTTTGACTTTTAAAGATACAAATAATGAATGTACCTAGGATGTTTGAAATGTTATCTCACTTGATAACATTTATTCACAATGATGAACGGTAGACTAGGCCCTAATTTTGCTTAGGAAATATAATGATAGGTATATGTAATTAGTAGACAATGCTCACCTTCATAATTTGTAACTTGAGTAGAAATTAATTAATTAAATGGCATTCGTAACTCAACATTTTAGTATAAAATAGATTACACCAAGATGATTGAAAACTAAATATACTAAGGTACTTTAATTCGAGGTAAAATAAATTGGAACAAATTAGAGCAAGGCAAATTAATTGAGATCATAATGAAAAGACCTTTATGGTTATAAATGGAAAATGGCTTTTCGATATTTCTGAGATAAATAACAAGGGTTTGAGGTCGAGAATGTAATCGGGTTCAGAATTGCTTTGGTCAACACCAACTTGGCCCAACAGGCATTGTTCTTGAGTCATTACTCTCCCTACTTCTCCAATTTCATTCACGTGCCATCTAACTTGGTTTTTCAACCCAACTGAGTTTTTAACCACACTCAAAGTTGTTGAACTCACTGAACTCTTTATTTTCTTTGCAATATCCATAATTATTTAGGAACTTCTAATTAAGCTCCCAAAATTCTAGTTCACAGTCTTGCAATATTTTATTACTGCGTTGAGGTCTAACTTAGAAAATTCACATGTTTTACCCCCGACCTTACATTTAGACATAAAAGCCTAATATGAAAAGTTTAGGAAGTCTCACAACACTTCCATTTATAGTGCAAAATACAACTCCCATTACACAAGTTGTAAAATTGAGCTTAAACAAAACTGTGCACAGCTCCAGTGTCTCATGCACAGTCTTCGTAAATCATCCATAACATTTTCTACAAAACTCAGAATGAAGTGATTCGAGAGGCATTTGAAAAAGACCTCATTGATACCTATTCACCAAAAATAACAATTTTTTGATGCACCAATAAATACTAGTTTATTTCCAAAGTGCCCCTATTTTTGGGTTTGTTTCCAGCTCTATATGCTTTTTTCCCTCCACATAATCACTCAAAATGCTCCCATCAACTCATTACTTGTATAAAAAAACTAGACAACCTTTTTTGGTTGCTTATAGGGTTTTCCATAACTCAATAATTTTGATAAAACTCACTTAACATCATTCTTGTAAGTCTATACCACATCTAACCTCCAAATTTTACTTAATTCAATCCAAATAATATACTTGACTCAAAAACCAATTTAAATTATGCATAATATGAAACCCTAGGTAACGCGACATTCAAGTTTTCATCAAAATCACCATAAATGGATTTAATAAGGTCATCAATGACTTTAAATGCATTTTCCATGCTAAAGATCACAACACAAAGTGCATCACTTTCAACATCAAGCTTGTATGATCAAGTATAATTCCAATTCTTACATGTTTTCCTACTCAACTAACTCAATGAAATATCAAACTAATGCTTGTTTACATCAAGGTAACATGATCTATAATCAAATCCAACATGAAAACGCAAAAGTAAACATGACTAGGATAGGATTTTACCCCACTTAAGCTTGAATATAAGGTGATGGAGGTGGTGTTTGGAGGTGGTAGAGTTACGGATGGTGGCTAGCAGTGTTGGGGATAGGGCCTGGTGGTCAGAGATGGCCTTGGTTGGTTGCAGAAAGTGGCGGCAGCCACCAAAATTCAGCAATAGCAATAGTAGCAAAACCAGTGGGGAAAGAAAGAGAGGAGGGAAAAAAAGGAAAATGTATGGCTGGATTTGCTTGAATTTTTTTTTAACTTAGCTCAGTAACTTGACTGATATTTAGTCACTAAAAAGTAGCTTTTTTCTGATTATAATTAGGCACAAACAACAATAGTCAGCTAAATCCACTGCCTTAACTTGTTGGACCTCAAACTAGGCCCAAATGAATTGGGCTCGAAAATAAAACACTGTTGTGATGACTTGTTGCATAGTTCAAAATTAAATGTTTATGATGTTATGAAAAATAATTTAATCTTTGAAACAAAATTTATCAGGGCCTACTATTGATTTACCCTAAATTTTACGTAACTAAAACCTGAATTCCAAAGTGGGGCCCAAATGATTTATTCCCATTTGGAATTATTAAATATGATAAATAGTTGCGAGAAATTAATAATATCGCTTGCTTAAATAAATAAACATGATTTACGGTGAGGTTGTTACACGAGAGCTTCTCGAGTAGAGAACCTAATGAGGTTCCTGGTGCAAACGCAGCTAGGTAAAGCCCTTGGGCCCAATGCTCCCTTTTTTCCCTTTTTTCTTTTTTTTTTCCCTTTTGGAACTTGAGTTTTGGGTTATTTTTTCCTGGGGCCCTAAGTGCATAATCTTAGACATAATTTTCGTCATCAGGAATTTTATAAAATTAAAGATGCCATTTTTAGTCATCTATAGTTAGCCCCCCTTTAATCGAGCCTGAGTAAGGTGAAGGTCAAAGCAGATGACATTTATGCTTACTCGTTCTACCTATCTTTCTAATTTTGACCTTTCGTTGGTCTAAGGATCTTAATGTTGAACTTTCAGCAGTTTACCGGACCTTTCGCTGGTTTAGCAAAATTTTTATCGGTTTAGTGGACAATTCATTGGTCTAATAGATTCGGGTGCCAGCCTTCTGCCAGTTTAGCAAACCTTTCACCAATCTAGCGGATTTTGATGTTTACCTCTTACCAGTCTAGCACACCTTCAATGATCTAGAAGATTCTAATATTAACCTTCCTTTGATTTAGTGGAGATTTCTCCAGCCTAGAGGATTTGATGTTAATATTTTACCGGCTTAGCGCACCTTTCGTTAGTCTGGAGAGCCTTTTGTTAGCCTAGCAGGTTCTAATGTTAACCTTTCACCGGTCAAGAAGATTTTAATGTTAACCTTTTGTTGGTTTTGTGGACGTTTTATCAGTCTAGTGACCCTTTCGCCAGTCTAGACGATTGTGATGTTAACCTTTTGCTAGTCTGGTGGACCCTTCACTAGTCTTGCAGACCTTTCCCTAGTCTAACAGACCTTTCTTTGGTCTAGCAAATTCTAAATTTGACTTTTTTCCAATCTAGTGGATTTTGAATTTGACTGTCTTTTAATCCTTAATCTGGTAATCATTTTGGCCCCTTCTTGTAAGTGGATTCTTTTCCTTAGTTTGTTTGCTAGTTTAATTGATAAGCTTTTGACTCTACTCTTTGATATTCTTTCCATGGCAATGAATGTTTGAGTACTAAGGATCTAGGATGTGTCCCATGGTGTCTTCTTTACTTCGTCTTCTTGTTTACGAGCATCTTTGATGGTAAAAATTTAGCCTCTAAATGATTGCCATTCTTGTGTAGGGAACCTAACAAGGTCCCCGTTCTACTTAGCCCTTGCTTTGTTTTTTCCTCTTGCTACTTGTCTTTTGCTAGAAAATGTTGTTGCATATGTAATTGATTCCTTTTGGAACCTATCTGGGTCCCTACGCACCCACCTTTTTTGTTTCTTCTTTATCTAAATGCCCTTGATTGTGGAGCTTGAACTTTTTTTCATGTCTTGCATCCCTTGGGTAACTTAGGTGGGTCCCTTTTCTTTTTGGCCTTTGTTTTTGCTTCTTGTTATTATCTTGTGATTGTTTTATCTAACTAGAAAAGCACTTATGAGCTGGAACATAGCTGGGTTCCCCCTCTTCACATTATGCCTTTGCCTACTACTTATTTTGTGCATGATAATGCATGTGCTTGTACATGTATGTAGTGGTGGATCCTGGTCGTGTTCCATTTCTTTTCTTGATGTCTTTTCCTCCTTCACCATCTTGCTTTTCTGAATGTTTGTAAACTTATTGTATGTGTTAATTGAATAAGGAAACTGGCGGGTCCCCCCACACTTTGGCTTGGCTTCCTCTCTTTTCTTCTTGTTTCTTTACACTTGGCTTGATGCGTCTGTAGTATATGAATGCACTTAAATGGGGAAACTGTCCGAGTTCTCCTTTGGTTTGGCCTCTTTTCTTTGCTTTCTTGCTTTTGGTTATAAATAGCATATAATTGGGACCTTCTCTTCACACCTTCATAGAGCCGATCTCGTTCTCATCACATTTGTTTTTTTATTGCTTGTATATTAATTTTATTAATTAAGAGTGTGTCATGAGCAAAATTCCCCATGTGAATTGCCTTTCTCACATCATCATTTTCGATTTAATAATTGATAATAAGTGCTAGGCTGAGCATTCTGCTAATCAGCAAGCCAGCATGAGTCAGACTTTTCTTTTTGGAGCTACTATTTTTGTCAATTTGCAGAATCGTTGCT
This sequence comes from Lophocereus schottii, assembly GCA_002740545.1. Classification (NCBI taxonomy): domain Eukaryota; kingdom Viridiplantae; phylum Streptophyta; class Magnoliopsida; order Caryophyllales; family Cactaceae; genus Lophocereus; species Lophocereus schottii. The sequence continues at coordinate 12,041 of NCQV01106163.1, read as the reverse complement.
ACTTCTACTATTTGGTCAACCTCCTTGACCTTGATAGCTTAAGAAACTTAAACTGGGGGTTCCTCCATGTTCAACCTTTATTTATGGTGTACGAGCTTGTGTACAAAAAGCCAGGGAAATTCACTGGGAGCTTAATACTAGTTTGCCTATGAGTGGTTGTAGAGGGTAACTGAGGTAATAATCTTTCTAGAAAAACTATTTCCCATTCTTGGTTCGTAGCCCTCATTACTAACTTCTATTTTTGCACCTATGGTTTTATGAGCACCTTCCTGAGCTTTCACCACGATCAAGGAACCTTGCTTATTTTTCGGTCATAGTCTCATAGGCGAAGGAAATCAAATTAATTGATAGTTTCAAGTTGGAAGTCTTCAGCGACTTCAAGAATTGACAAATACTTTAACCATAGTATCATTACCTTGAATGTTTATAGAAGTTTGCTGGTTTCAATCTTCTAATTTTTCTCCATTTCGTCTCTATGTAGGCAAATATTCTATTTTTCTAGTATCAAGCCAGGTCTTTACCACTAGGGTGTAAGCGACTTTATACTGTACCCAGTCTCAAATACTTATTTAGGGTCCATTTAGGTCCATTCAGTTTTGTTTGGTTCTTAGGCGAAAGAGTTAATGCCTAACACACTAACAAATGACCTCCTTTTATCCCTAGAGATCCACCACGGTCTGCGTTCTATGCACGGACCTTACCTCCTAAGGACATGGAAGAGATGAAAATAGGTCATCATTTCATTGATTATATCAATTATAAATAAGACTATCCTACCTATCCTCGTCGCATTATGACCCGTTTGGTAACATATTTTGTCATTTCCCTTATTCGTTATGTTTTCCAAAAATCTGATCCTTGTGAGACTTTTGCAAGAATTGAGTGCTAATGCTTATATACCTAGTCTAGCGTTTAACACAGCAAGGGAGAGAAAAGGGGTGGAGCACATGCATGTCCCGCTGGTCTTAGAGTTTGAATGCATTGAGCTCCTATTTTTTTCTACATTTAGGGGGTTGAGTATGTTGCTTGCATCGATTCCTAGAAATGTGCACGTACTCGTTTGTCTCTTATTTCTTCTAGTATAATTAGGAGCAATCAAGCATGGTAGTGTGTCATTTTCTCGATGTGATTTTTATGCTTTTGCTGGACTTTCTTTTTAGGTAAAAAGCGGCCTGAAGTAATCCATCAAAGATCTAATTCGACATCTCATAGATCTCATTTAAAGAGATGTCATTTGCCAAGGGTACAAGATATCTAGAAGTCTTCTTATGCTACAGAAATAAATCCTCACTTGGGTTCTCCAATTGTGGTGGGACTGCTCTAGGTTTATGATCCACAAGATCCTTATGCCCTTACTTTTACCTTTGGGGAGCCTTACATGCCTTAGATTCTATATGATGAGTCATCATCTTAGACAATGCATGCATTAAATCATATTGACTACCTCTTTGGTAGAAGTAGTAGTGAGTTCTCAAATTACTAGTAGAAATGGTCTAATAGACCTATGTATGATGCTTTTATTATCATGTAATGCTACTTCCTATCGAATGTCACCTTTATGCAAGTCTCTTTAATACAAGCTACTGTAAAATGACTATATGCAGATATCCCACTCCCCCTAAAATTTCAAAAAAATAAAAAGCATCGATAAGTATCTCGAGCTGCATGATCCTTAGTAATAATCTGAACATTTTATTGGATAATTATTGGATTATAATAGGTCAAAGTTACAAATATTAGGAACAAACTAAAATAAACAATACTGCGGTCCGGCCTAAAGGTCGGGTTTCCTGGTGGGTCCAGCCATCCTTATCCAATTTGCTAATTTGAATTCCTCCCAACTTTTAAATAGTTGTTTTATGCAACTATAAATTAAGGTTGTCTATCATTCCATCATCATCCATTGCAGTAGTAATCTGCTATAATTCACCTTATCATTTTAAAAGGTCTTATCCTTTTGTCTGTTACCCTTAATGCGAGAGATAAGTATGAGCTAATAACCTCCTTTCAAGAAGCCTCCTTAGCCTTTTCCAAGTCAAAATCTCTTAGGGTTTTGTTAGGGCTACCTCCCCCTTTTGGAATTTGAAAATTTATATCGTTTGGTTCCGGGAATGCAAATTGAGCCCTTTAATTGAAGAATTTGGTGTTATCCTAACTTTTCCCCTTTATTGTGGTCTCATACTTCCAACCTATTCAAGATACATCACTCTAATATTGTTGTTTCTTAGGTATAAGTGCGCATCTCCAATATAGTTGTCGGGGATGAAATGGATTTTGCGTCCTTAATTTCTTAATTTCAAAAAGAGAATGGTAGGGCTCTTGAGGGTACACGTAGATGCCGAGCAATTCCTTTATGCCTCCTATGTGTCATCTTATTCATCATTGGTTATGAAAATAGGGGACGAATGATGCTATTGAACACAGTAAGAGGAATTTGATGCGATCAAATCCCTATATCCCTCATTGTTGCGGAAACCATGTTATGCTTGGATCGGCTATACCACCAGCTAGATCAATTCTTTTAGGGAATCCGTTGCTACTTCAGGTAGACTTTCCCCCTTTTAGGCTTTGTTTGGCTATAACATAGGCTTCAAACCCCATCGGGTTCTCCTAGTCCTGTCCTGGCCTGGGCTCTTTGAGTCGGTTCTTTTATTTTTGTCAAACAGGCCTTCTCTATTTTTTTATTTTTTTATTTTTGTTTGGGTGGGATTATAGAACCTGGCTGGGTTCCTACTATTTTTGACCCATTATTTCAGTTGGCATACAAATGTGGTTGTTAGAACACCTTCTGTTGATCGAGGATCCTAGGAATGTTAACACATACTTAGCTGCTCAATTCTGCCAGAGGAAAAGACTATTCAAGGATCAATCGATGGGGAATTGGATTAGCTTCTAAGAGGACAAACTGCCTATTCATTGGGTTATTCGCTGGTGGAGCATCTGGAAATTTATGCGAAATGGCAGAAATAGTGCTTATATTGGTCTATCCATAGGCACCTACTTCTTCCCTGGACAGTTGATGAGACAATTTGGTCATAGGCAAAACATCCCTAGCTTTAGACTGTGTTCCTCCTCGGGGCCACATGCATGATCTTTTTGGTGTCATGTCTTTGGTTAATTATTGGCTTCATCATCCAATTATTTTGATCTCGTCTGTCCATGCTCTACCTATTTCTCACAACACTATCCGAATTGCATGAATGTGAGTGATGATGTGACACAGCTCATAAGTACACGGATGTTATGAACATTAGAGGAGCTTTAAGATCATTATGGCACATAGTGAGAACATTTGGAACTTTGAGGTAATTTTAAAATAGTTCGAAATGGGAAAAGAGCGCATAAAAGCATATGCGCCCTCCAATGTGGAATTTATTACCAAAGGGATTGGGCTTAAGGGCAACAGGCCTTATCGTGGTAAAAACCAAAGAAGGGTCTTTACCTCCTTCAAAACTCTTGCTCTGAATGTGGCTTTGCCAAGAAGCATAAGGCTAAGGGCACTAGAGCTAAAGATATGACACATATAAAGTGCTATAATTGTAGAAAGAAGGGGCATTTTGCTTAGGATTGTCCTAAGCCAGGCAAGGTACTTCTCCCCCCTAACACTCCTAAATTATATGTTTATTCTCATGGATTTGTTACTAACTCTCTTCCTTAATGGATCGTAAACATGGAGGTAATAAAACACAGTTTAGAACAAAATTGAGTTCATGGAGTTCGATCGCTACCTGGCGAGTCCACAAACTACCGTACTGGGAGATAATGCCAAAGAAGATGTCCTTAGAGTAGGAACATACATGCTCAAATGTTGTGGAGGAAACAAGCCGCTTCTTCACGGCACCCTCAGTGCAGTTGGAGTGCAGTGCTCCTTAGTTTCTTATGCTTCTTTAATAAGATTATGTTTTATTATTAGATTTTTTCCTATGGTTTGGATTTGTTTTATAATGGCAATTTGTTTAGCCAAGTGACATTGAAAGGACATTTCATTATTTTGGATTTGGATGATTCTTTTAATAGTATATCTTCTACTCTTGTCTCATATTTTGTCCCTGATTCTGAATCTGTTAAATGGCATGCTAGTCATGGCCATGTGGGCCAAGACCGAATAAGTAGGTTAGCTAAAGAAGGTTTTGTAGATCGACTCACTATGGTTAAGTTGCCTAGGTGTGAGACATGTCTTACTGGCAAAGTAACCATAAAACCTTTTTATAAGGCTTCGAGAGCATCAAGTCCCCTAGAATTATTCCACTCAGACATCTGCGGACCCATAAATATAAAAGAACGTCACAGGGCTATTTATTTTGTTGCTCTCATTGATGATTATTCACGATTATAGGTATGTGTACCTATTATCTCACTGCTACGAGATATTGTATGTGTTCAAATGCTTCGTAGTAGAAGTAGAGACTTAATTAAAATAAAAAGTCAAAACTCTTCATACCGATCAAGGTTGTGAATATCTCTTTTATACGTTTAAAGGTTTTTATGAAGAGAAACATATACAAAGACATCTAATGTTTCCATGCATCCTGTAACAGAATGGTGTTGCAGAGCACAGGAATTGAACATTGCTTGACATGGTGAAGACAATGATGGCACATGCAACCTCTGAATTAGTTTTTAGGGAGATGCACTACTTACGGTAGCCTATATTCTGAATCGTGTGTTAAGTAAGAGTATATCTATCACATGATATGAGTTGTGGGTTGAGAAAAAGCCATCTCCAGACCACTTATGCCCAAGGGGTTCAGCTGGCTATGTGTATAATCCAATCCAAAAGCATGGTAAACTTGATCTAAGAGCGATCAAAATGGTGTTCACTAGATATCTTGCACATTCCAAAGGATATGTAATGTATGGGGAACNNCTTAATGGTGGCATGAAGGAAATAGATTCCCATA
>NCQV01106155.1:5944-17561 GCA_002740545.1 Lophocereus schottii | reverse complement strand
TAAAAATGTGGAGACAGTTAGCAGGAGTATATGCAAGATATGTCAGTCACAGGGAAGAATTATGTTGTTACACTTGTGTGATGGAAACAGAAAAAGTGAAATGCTGTCCCATATAATGAATTACATGCCATATGGAGGCATCCTTAGAAATTCTTGAGGGCTTGAAGCATCTATGAAGCCTGCCACTACAAATGGCAAAATTTAGTTGACACCAAGGCCCAAAAACTGCTGAAAAATTAGGATGTTAGACAAGAACTTTTCATCCCAAACCCGAGATTAGCCAAACCCAAAAAAGCCTAAAATTTTAGGCACGAGGTTGAGTTAATCGACCCAAAACCTAAACCCTATCATGACCCTTATATGTAAATCAATGTGAAACAACCATTATGAGTGCCATAATCTTTCTGTAGTAACAAGATTTGGGAAATAAGTTAGCATCAGGCTGACGGGATCATTAATTAGGTGGTCTTTCTTCTTTTTTTTTTTTGGGGGGAACTAATCAAGAGGATATTAATGAGACATCCGGGGAGTGACTCCCATATACAAAAAGGGCAAGTCCAAAAATCATCACACTCTCAAGCTCTCTGCATAATTTTATCCACAACATCCAAAAGAGATCCTCTTGTGCCACAATTGAGCACTTGGCTCAACATTCTCAAAAAATAGAGCTTGAAATCGTAAAGGGATAAAACTGTGCCCTTAAAAATCCGCTGGTTCCTCTATTTCCACATACACCACCAAACAGCCTAAGAAACCAGCTTCCAAATCCCAAGAACCCAAATCGTCTTCAATCTCCTTCCCCATGCTACCAAACGTCTCTAACATTAGAAGGCAGAACCCAGGTAACCCCTGGTAAGTGAAAAGACCTAATGACAATGAACAAAGAGGTGATCAACCGATTCTTCCTCCTCAAGGCACATTGCCCATAGTTAGGTCCTCTTCCTGAGTCTTTACTAATATGCGTCATACTTCCTACGCCATGTCCGCTAACCATAAATTTTGAATGAAATCAGACAGTTTATCACCATCCAATTTGATACAAGGTCCATCATCATATAGTTAAGGATACAGGGGATAAGAAACAAAAATTTATGCATCTAACAATCTTGAGTATCTGACCCACTGGGTCAAGCCCAAATTGAAGGCCTACGGTTAGCGTTTTGCACTTTTGAACTGCAGCAAAAATATCATAATTACCAACACAGAAAAATGACTGACCATATCCAATGTTTCCAGGATTACATGTCGCCGTACTAGTTCCCTACAACGTGTTACAGTACAGACATGAAGAACTTAAAAGTTCAAACCGAGAGGTTTTATGGGGCACATGACCTCAAAGATTTCCCAACAGGAATAAAGTTTGCTGGACGCCATGATGATTAAAGTATCATAATTACCAACACAAAGGACATGGATGGGGGAGAGGCAGTATAAGGACAACAGTAGAAGGGAAGAAATTTATGGAGCTAATAGCATCGAACACTTACCACTGATCTGAAAGAGTCGGCCGGATAAATGCATAATAATGTCCACCATGAACACCACCGCTATGTACCAAAACACTGTTGGGTACAACTATTAGTACAGGGAAAAATAAGCAGACATAATAAACTATTTAATTAGAGAGGCAACAAAACCCAATAGCACATATCTACGATTTGAGCAACAAAGTCATCATCCCCATTATCATCAATCGTTCCAACATGAACATCAACGATTGATGACCAGCACTAATCATTAGAATTCTACACAGACAAGTGATTTCATAAAAAACCAAAGAATGACACACCTGACCCAAAAACAGTAAAATGTCTACTGGATTTCAACAACATAATGTGAGTCATATTTTCAGATCTTGTATTTTCCAAAGTCAATATCAAGTCGTCAATTTCCCACAGTTAAAATACATATCAATAAGCAGAGTTACAGATACAAGAAGAAAGTTTATGGATCCATTTAATTTAACCTAAAGATAATCAAAAGGGTATCAATAATTCACATTTAAATTTGGACACATCCAAAAGAGGAAATGCACAAGCAGGTTCATGAAGCAGCAGTTTCCTAATCGCCCTAATGGCATGCAGACACAAAAGTGCCAATCTAAAGAAATATATTAGTATGGAGAATTTCAACAATTACAATCTATATTGTCATGCTTAAAAAAATTTTAAAAAAATCTTTGTTTTAACTTGTCATTCTGTACTTCACATATGTTTTTCAGAAACTCACTAATTTCCAACATTGTAACTATTCCCCATCCTAACTTTTGGATGACTTGGATGGAGCAATTTGAAGAGTTTTCCCTGTTCAGGAGTCATGGAGCCTTGCTAGATTTCTTTCACGTATCTAAGTAGACAATTTATTTTGATGAGTTGGATACACAAAATACAGAGAAATAATTGGATTTCATAAGTTATGGTTGAAAACTAGTTTGTATATATGTAAAAGTAACGATTTGGAAGCTAGTTGATATACAAAATACAAAGATGTGAAAGTAATGATTGTAAAGCAATCAATGTTGTCATGCTCCAAAAGCTTTGATCTTACACTTTTTATATATAAAACTTCCATTGCAATTGTACATGCTGAACCATTTCCAAGAGCAACTTTCAAGGAATTTATTGGTTTTTAGTCTAAAGCATCCTGGTGTCGTCTAAGTGTTGTGTTTCTGACACCAGTACATATGGCAGTAATATGCAGAGCAAAGGTGACATAGTCAGCCGTCCAATTAGTCAATCACATGATTCATCATCATAGAATACCAAAAACAATCAAGAATGAGCCACAAACAACAATCTTTGACACCAACCACCCGAACCAACAACGCAGAATCCTCCCCTGGGAACTGGGAAGGTGAAGGAAAGGGGGGTCACATGTACTGATGTACACAACCTTGCCCCTACAATTGAGATGCAAAGAGATGATCCGTCAAATACTAAATTTGAAATGTAGCAAAGAGAATAACAGACTCATACCTGTGAAGCGTGTACAGGTTTCGGACACTCCTATCTGCTTCAGGGGCTAAATATTTCCCATTTTCTCTATCAAGATCAAGCTGAAGGGGGAATTCATAACGATCATTGATCTGCATATACAAGATGCATGAATCACCAGCACATACCTTCGATGCAGCAAACTCGCACTAGTATCTTACACATCAACACCAGAACAAACACTTCTATCAAATTCAATAAGACGACCTTCTTTCCTTTTTGTTTCTTGTTCTCTTTTGGGGAGAGGAGGTGTTGAGGCCCAGGACTCTCAATTTTTTAAAAGGAAAAAAAAGCAACCTAGGTTACAGCGCTAACAGGAGAACAATGCAAGGCGACCCAGTAATCTATTCAATATCCAAATCGATATTCCCGAGGGGCAAATCACAGCACCTTCATTTACCTTGTTTAAAGAATTTCTGAAAATAACACACATTTTGGTCCCCACTCTGCAAGTTAAGAAGATAGATATTACCCCCCGCACCCACGAAGTAGGTATCTTCAGCACATTGGGCTACAGATGATACAATCTGACAGAACATTGAACACCAGAACAGGGAACATCATAATTATGAAAACTATTATATAATTGTGGACCTTTGAATTTTCAGAAACTACTCATGATTTGGCAGTTTCCTAGCTGCTTACGTACGACAATATAACTACTCACAAAGTCTGTTCATGTAAGTTGTGTGCAATGTCATGTACCCCATTTCACACAACGTATCCACTGGGAATAAGATAGAAAAACAAAAATAAGTTTTTGCACCTTCTTTTAAGAAGGGAGGGCATGCAGCAGTTGAAGACACCCAAATAGTTCAATAAACAGACATACCCTTGACATGCCACAAGAATTATGGAAATCTAATCCAAAAAGATAAATCAAGCGGAAGTAACAAGGGGTGGAATTTTTAGGAAATTTTTGTCTTAGAAGCAAAGTATCAAGAAATCTAATAGGGTATTTTGGAAGGAGAAAGTTAATCACTAGATTTTAAGGGCAAAGTTATGTCTTATCATAGAGTTAAAACTTTAGTTTTAAGACCTTTCTATACCTCGCATTATGTTCTGAACACTGGATGACATCTGAATTTTCGGATCTGTCGATAACATTATTCATGAGAGACGATGACATAATAATTTTTGTATCTTCCGCTTCCAAAATTTCGTTGACAACCCTTTAAAGCAAGTATTCAAAACTGCTGTTTCGGCCATGATCACAGTAATGGATGGGGTAATACGAATTATGCCAATGCGGGATAGCATAACAAATCGCATTTATTGCACAGTGAAATAGATTTAACTTCAAACCTTTCCCACGCAGCTGTTTTGTGATGCAACATCCTCATTTTGAATCAATGCCCTGGAGGGCCTCTCAACGTTAATTTTTAGTCACTCATTTCAGAAAAAAGGGGAGGAAAGGAGGGAGTGAGAGAGGAGGGAGAGAGGGAAGGAGGGGGAGGGGGGAGAGAGAGTGTCTGTAATTCCGGTTATTCAGGCATAGAAGATAACATAGAATCAAATTAACTTCTTGTTTTTCTGATTCTAAATGCTAGGAACAAAAGCTAGATTCTTGCTTCTCTCGCATTTTAAAGCGCCCAGGCAAATCACATATCTTACATTTCAATGACAGAGAAGCCCGAGACAATCACAATTCAAAAAGTAAAGACCGTAAGAAAGCATCGCAATGAGCAAATGATGAGGCAGAAATAGTCAAGATAGAGCATTCACCTTCACCATAGTGTCCCGCATAAAATCATACTCAAACCTCTTAAGTTGGAGCTGAAGCACTGGAGGAAAGTCAAGGAATAGAACACCTTTCTTAGCATCCTGGAAAAAAAAAAATTAAAGCATATTTCAACATTTTACAAGCAAACAAAATGCAAGTAACAAGCCATGTACAAGAGACACTATGCAAGATGAGTTCAAGACACCAAATTTCAAACCGAATGGATAACGTAATTTTTTTTCTATTCAAGGTTCAAACATACAGAAGGAAGAACCCAAAGAGCAACACATTTGATGGAGAGCCCTATTATAGTTGCAAGGACTAAACCTATATACCGCCATCGGTTTTGTCCTGGTTGACTTTCCAAAAAAATTTAAGAGTGGAAAATAAGCAATAGTTGCATGTGTTAAGTGAGCATTGAATTAATGATATATTTGACTGTTGACTGCCCAAAATATAATAAAAACACGATGGGAAGGTTTTTTTTTGGGGGGGGGGGCACCAATGAAACCCCATTGACACCTTGCTCACTTTCACCACCAAAATCACTTAAACTATTAGATGGCTGAGAAAACACAACTGATAGATGTCTACAGACCAACAATAATCAGGCATTGTCTATATATGAAGAGAAGGCATGTGCAGGGCATATGACAATAGTCTTTTTGTATGTTAATCCCCTTCACACCTTTCAATAAGCTCCAAATATCAGGACATGATTACCATCCCTCACACCCCTCCCTCCAGAGGGGGAGGGACGAAACAGTAAGAAAAGGTGGGAAAAAAACTAGGTCCACAGAGAGAGACAAACTATACAGGAATAACAGCAACTGCCCTTAACTGCAGAGTGATATCTGGCTGGCCTGCAAGTCAAGCAGCAGCTGAAGGTTCTATTGCTTCAACCTCTCTTCACTAAGTGCAGCAGTAACATTAGATCCAGGATTCTCGACACAAGAACTAGATCTACAAAATTTTATATTGATTCTTATTGGGAGGAATCAGCACATAACATGATACACCACTAGCATTTAAGCACGGAAACAAGGTAGCACTATCAGCAACCCTGACTTTCCAAAAACGTTCACAGATAGTGAACAAAGAGGGCAGAGGTGGGTGGGGGCAGACAAAAAGAGAGAGGGAGACAGGGAATGCCTAATGACTTTGTATAGCCCCTTTGAAATATGAATTAAAGCATCCTAAAGAAGCAGATTAGCATATCAAGGCTTCTACATCAGGAGGGTGTCATAATCATGGAGAAGAAAGCTGCAACAAAAGCTTGGAACCATGCTAAAAGTCTCATATGCTATTGGGCATGTCCTCATACAGTTTGACCCAGCAAGAGAGTGCTGCAGATACAAATAAAAAGAATACATTCAAATGCTTAAGTATTGCAGCTCTAAATTCTATCATAATATACAAGCATTTTCCATTTCATGTGCTCCCTGTGCAAAAAACAAAACAACAAAAAAAAAAAAACCAAAAAAACCTTCCATACTGGTTCTCTGTTTCTCATAATTTACACGGAAACCAAAATGCCACATGTTAGCAGCATAGTTTTCATATCAATCCACCAGTTCAAAGCACACCTATTTCCAGAAACAAAGAAACAGCTTGCCAAATTACAGAAAAGAAACCATGCGTGAATCACAACTGCCTGGCTAATTCTTACAGAAAAGACTAAGTGACATGGGCATCAATTTATGACAAAGAAAAATCATAAGCAAAACAAAATTTAGGAAGCTAAAAAACATTCTAAACATATAGCGTTGACTAAGAGAGTTGGTATGCACCTGCAAACCATGCTCCTCAGCATGGTACTTGTTATCACCTTCAAGGCGTTCAACTTCCACATATTTGTCAAAAGAAGCATACACATCCCGACAACCTTTCACATCCAGCTGAAGATCTGTACCCAAATATTTTTAAAAAATATATTTAGAATCCAGTAATAAACAAAAGATAGTGGATCATGAATCAAAGAATATTACCATAAAATGATTCCTTCCTTGTAGATTTATAGTCTACATTAACACACTCGATATAATTCATGTGATGCCCTTCAAATAACTGCTGTATTGTTCCCTCCACAACAGTTCCCTGTGCCATCACGTCAGCAATGAATAGCAATGATGCTTGTTTGTGAGAAAAATCAACAGGAGTTACAAAGAAACACTAAGGACAGAGGACAACATACCTTCATCTTATCCTCAAGTTTCTCAGACAAAACTCTGTTAAGTTCCTGCACATCATGTTGCATGAAAGAATCATATGTGTCCCATCCAAAAGACTTGGTCAATTCTTTTGTTGAGACACTGGTATCATTGTATTGCAGTTTGTAGAACAAACTTTGCAGCGCCAAGGGAATGCTGTTAGAGGGATTATCATTCTCAGTTGTTGGCATATGGTACACAGCCTGAAATACACAGCACAATTGACATGTTAATCCAATGTAGCACTGCAATTGTCAATGATATCACCTATAAGGGGGATGAAACCAATTTAGAAAAGTCGAAAAAAAATTAACCAAAAAAAAGGAATTCGAAACCTTTCTGAAGTATGGAATATGATACAAAGTTTGTAGAAGGGAATTCATATAGCACGTGGCTCCCTGATTCTTAAGTCCAACATAACCTGTCTCCTTCTTTGAGTCATATGACCAATAATCCATGACACGACGAACAGCCACCTCAGCTTCAACCACCACGGTGTCATTAACAAGATAACCCCTAGAAGGATCATACAAATCACCAAGAGGCATGAATGATGTGAAACCCCAATCACTCTCTCTTGCATTAAATTGATGTTGGGTCTCTGCAAGATTAACAGAAGCAAAAAATAAAATGATTATCACATGTTATACAAAAAGACAGTAGACCATCCCCACTAAAATATAAATTTAAAAAACCACACAACCATAAAATATAAAAAGGGGAAATCAGTTACAAAACTGTCAAAACCACAGGCATAACTCCGCTCATATGCAACATTCCAGAATCCATGGAATTCTGAAGATAGTAAACATAGAACATTTTCCCGCGCTCCAAGCACTTCTAAACCAACTACTCCATCTAATTCTTCATTTTCCCTGACATCCAAAGAATTGCAAAAGAAAAATTTGTTGTCTACATGTCGGACATACACAAACATTACCACAGACGACACGTGATGATGCTTGTCCGTTGCATACTGGCAATTTGGTTCATGGTGCTTCACCTCCCTTGATTAAGCTGGACAGCTTTGGTCTGACCATATTACAATTTTTTTCCCTTTATGAGTAATTAAAAAAAAGTATGTTAAAATGATGGATGTCAACCCTCTACAAAAGAGGCAATTACAAGAATCGTCACGCCCTCAAGCTCTCATGCATAATATTATCTTAAAATTTCAAAAAAGTCAAATTGTTTCCACTACTGAGCACGACTCCAACTATACAAAATTCTCAAAAAGTAGAGCTTCAATAGATGGGTTTGTCTAAAAAAATCGAACAATTCTTCTCCTCCGGAGTACTCCACCAAAAATCCAAGGGAATCATCCTCTAAACTCCAAAGACTCCACTCTTCTTCATTCTTCTTTCACAGGGCATCAACACATCTCTAACATTTGAAGATTGAACCCGACTAACCTCCATCAAGGAAAAATACAAATGTCAAAGCAAAGAGACCCAATGCCATCATCTCATCCTCACTAAGGCACATAGACATCTATATGGTCCCTCAAAATTTCGTCTTTTGAACATGTGTTTTGCAGGAATCTTGCCCTTAATGGCCTGATCGTATTGCATTCAATTCGTTTTCTACGCTTTTTTACAAAAATGCTCAAATTTTATTATTCTCTAGTACTCCTTTGGAGAAGTTGCCACTTTAGCAATCTTTTTTGGGTCAGGCCCCACCTTTTAGGATTGGAGGTTATGGTTCCGGGCTATAGTCCACTTGAAAACAGGAAAGGGTTAAGATATTGCTCGAAGGTAGTGAGGTTCAAACCCTGAACCTTCCATGACGGACAATACGCAAATTCCTTTTATATATATGTAACAATTATATACAAATTTGTCATGTCCATTTCCTACATTTTCAGAATATCATTCCCCCAATGCCAGACCCATGTTCGTACCACTTTTGTATGTTCGTGCCTCCCACATCCAAAGCCGTACCTACCATTGATGTCCCTGGCTCCCTGCATATCGGCAGCCCATGCGTCAAGCGGGAAGAACTAAGACTCCTCAAGGATATACTTCAAAAGGGTCCATCCCTTCTCCACCTCTCATTTGGTTCATGCCCGAACTCCTGTGATCCCATACCCATTCTGCGTGAACCATATACTGTAATCCCAAACACAAAATAGGCTAAATTACCATAACCGAACAGAGAACCGTATTCCCTCATTAGACATTACCCACAGGTCCCACACAACTCACAATACGAGTAACAGCAATATGACATACAGTAGCAACGCCTAATTCCTTTGGATATTGCAAAAGGCACCGGATAGGGATAAGAAACCTTAAAAACCTCAGGTAAATAGGTAATGATGCTATCTTGGCACTCTTCATATCCATTTTCAGCACTACATACTTTAAAAAGGTTCAATTTAGGGAGAAACAGTAACCTCCATTTCACATATACCAAGTTTTAGAATGTAACGAAAGCCTATTCGTTCAGTCATCCCAATAGCATGGCTGCATACATAATCAAGGCGATTATCCATTTAGCAACAACCTTGACCCACTAGGCCACTTCTATGGCATATTTGCCTGTAAGCCTACAACAGGCATGGATAACACCTATGTTGCTCTGACTCAAGCACGGGTGCAGAACAGGGGTAAATATCCGGATGTTGGACACCCATGTTTCCGAAAGTTTGGACCTGGGGACTTTGTCCATAATTTGGACAGGACACAGGGATACAGCCTTTTTTATAAAAAAAGGAGTCTACTTTGACCATTTTTTTTAGCTTGGCTGTTGTTTTATTTTTAAAATTAAATATTGTTCAAGCTAAGAATTTGTTTTAAGTTGCCATTAGCCCTTCATCTTGAAGACTTGGCCCAAATAGGAACTCTATTAATATTTAAATATTTTTAAAATGGGCTAGTGTAAAAGCCCATATCCATAATAGTAAAAAAGAAAAACCCTAGCCCCTTCACATTAGAATCGGATATGTGCTCTGGGAAGAGAGAGAGGGAGAGAAAAAGAGCATGTCAGACTCGTATTCGGTCGAGTCCACCTCACGACCCGGGTATGGCGGCCATTTGGCCAACACAGAGCATCATAGGATAACACCATGTTAGAAAAAACCGAGCTCAAGAAATAAAGAATCTGAAATGATTTCCAAATTCTAACAAGAACGGCTTCCACTAAATTTTGAAAGTGTAATATTGGCGAAGACTCAAAAAGACAACATAATTTCAAAGAGTTATATTTTTCTCCTCCTTTCCAAAGGTTAAGCCTCTTCTGAACTAAAGTCCCCAGACCTTTTCCCCAAGTTCCTTAGAGATCTTAGAACAAACTATGATGAAACTATGAGTGATGTAATAATGTAAAATGAGTTGCTCATCAACTCTGGCTTGCCCCAGTGAAAACTTTCACATCGTAAAAGAAAATCCAAGGCTGTTTAATAGGAAAAGATGACGTAGAGATCTAAATAAAAACTGCATTCGCTAAACACATGCATCTTCCAATGTCAATAAAGAATACAGGAAGAGTAAAATATTAAACACACTAAACTTAAGTAATTTAAAATTTTCCAATTAATGTCTTTTTTAGACAAATATAACAGTCAAAATGATAAGATCAAATCACGGAAAGGAAAGATAGGTAACAAAAAGTACGAAAATTACCTAAACCAACAATAACAAATGAGAGTTACTTCACGCTCAAAGCATGCCCTGGAATCAATCACATCACTGAACTGACCCTACTTTCTACATGATCAGACAAGGTACCCACATAAACTTCTGAGGCCACACATCCGCTAACATCAGTTCTTACACACCAACACCATAGCTTGTGCAGAATATTAAGACACCACATTATCAAATGGACACCAAAAACTGCTCAACCTTCTCCCGCTTGGACAACAGCAAGATCTCTTCCCCACTCACCCAGCATAAAAGCCTTTCATTTTCTCCTTAAGTTACTTGAATACAGCATTCAAACTCTGAATAAGAAAAACTGAGCGAATAACACATCCACTGAGAGGAATATTCCTTTAAACCACACAAATACTTATCCAGAAGAAACATAATGTCCTTGAGAACTAAACCTCGTATTAGTTTACCAAGAAGATATACTTGGAATTTTGGATGATCTTGCAACTGGCCATATAAAAGATTCCAATTTTTTAATCGCATAAAATGTAAAATTGAAATTAATACATTTACAACCCACATGCTCATAACAGAAAAATCAGAGATTGTAGAAGCAAGAAGTTTCATAAAGAAAAGCCCTAGTGATCAAAAAGGCACATCGACCCAGCAACACACACATCAGCTATGTTACTGAAACAGTTCTTTTCACCTCAAGCAACCGTGTTGGACAATGGACAATCTTACACAGTTACGGACTTATAGGCACTTGACCACTTACATCTCAACCAAAAAATGCAAAATCTTTACCATCAGTGAATTCAGAGCCCGGTACATTGTCATTGGACACTTGTAGCTGATAACACATTAGGCTCGCCTAAGAATAATGGAAGAGCTTCGTTTCATCAAAATAACTGAAAGGAAGAATTTAGATCACTACTGCTGAAGGATCAGATCCATTAGGGCACATGTGAGAAGGTGCATAGATACTAGAGAATAACAGCAGCAATCACAAACTCAAACAGAACACAGCTGCCAAAAAGAACCATGATAACTCGAAAAGTTAATCTAACAAGGCTTACTCAACTAATGTTTCGTCTG
>NCQV01106127.1:0-10131 GCA_002740545.1 Lophocereus schottii | reverse complement strand
AACTCTCAAGTCCTCTCTAATCAATTAGGTTATACATCACTGTGAATTTTTTGTTTTAATTTTAACTTGACAGACACCTTTAATTTCTAGCCAAGCTTATTTTGTCTTTTTTAAATGAAATTTTATCCTGTCTTATAAATAATAAGAGCCTTTTTTTCTTTTTTGTGAAAAAAATTTGTCCTCTACCATAACATGATTATGATAATAATAGTAATAGTAATCGTAATAATAGTATGATAATTGTGGAATTTTATGTCTATTTTAGACCTTATCTTAAATTTTTAGGGATGTTTGCTAATTATTTGATTTTTACTCAACCCTTAGAAGATCCTTAATTATTTTGTTTAATTTTTATATCTTGTTATTTTTGGTAACAACATGTTGTTGCAATAAAAGAGCTCCAAAATTAGCAATGATCTTGGTCATTACCATTAAAAAATCTACCAATTTGCAATGACATAAGTTAATGCGATAGAAAGGCTTTTACATACACAACGACAACCATCGTTGCCATAGGAAGGCTTCAATGCCCGCTGAAATTTGTTTGCAAGGGAGTCAAAAATGACAATTATGGCAAAAAGTTTTGGCAACAACATATCGCTATTGTTATAATGTATATTTTAGGCAACAACTGCTACTATGTCGTTGCCAAAGCTTGTTACCAAAAAGGCTTGTTCTTGTAGTGCTTGGTTCACAAGGAGCCTTTTGGGAATGAAGTTCTCTTCGAATTACCAAGAGTTCACCCACATGTAGAGTGATAAAACTTTGGTCCTCATCCTTGGCTTACTCCTAACTAGTTGCCTCCTCAATAGTTTGGATTTCTTCCGCTTCTCTAATGGTGAGAGTTCTCTCGTTGGGACAATCCGCTTGGAAGTGCCCATAACCATGGCATATGAAATAATTTTTACCCTACAATCTTTTTGGTGGTTCACTACCAATCCCTTTACCCTTGTCAAGGGTTTTAACTAGGGGGTAAGCGTTTGTGCCAAAAATATATTATTTATACAATACCTTTATACCTTATTTATACTCGTAATAATTGTTATTTTTACGTTTTTATTTGATTTGATTTGATTTTATAGGTATTGAATAATTATGGAAAAAATGCCAGAAAAAGATGGAAAAATGCCAAAAATGAAGAATCGGGACAAGTCGATTCAAGCCCAACCCATTTCATCCATCAACATAATGAGAGAAAAAAAAGAAAAACTTCAATAAAACCCTAGCCTTGCATGCACCTACCATGTGCCTTCATCTACTCAGCTCAGGCATGCGCACCTTAGGTGATACCCCCCTTCCCTTATACCTCACTTAATCCCTTCTTTCTCTTCTCAACTGAGCAAGAAGAACCCAAAACCTGACCCCCCTGCTCCTCCATCTTCATCTTCATCATCCTCTCTCTCTCTCTCTCTCTCTCTCTCTCTCTCTCTCTCTCATCTCTCTCACCACCACTGAGCACCAATGCAGCACGCCAAATCACCACCCCCATCCAACGGAATGCAAGCAGCAACCAGCAGATCGCGCCATCTCCTTTGCCCGCGCATTTCCAAGTGGACGATGCAGATCGAACGCGTTTGGGTAAAAATTGAAGGGAGCCGGCTCCAGAGCTAAGGTTAGAGAGGTATAATCTAGGGTTTGAGTTTTAAGTTCTTAGGTTTTCATTTGTGGTTTTGGTTTCAATTCGAAACTTTAGCCTTCTAGGGTTTGTTCTGTTTTCTTGAAGATTTTGATTCGAATTTGTAACAGCCATTTTCAGGCTAAATTTGGGGTTCAATTTCGTTTATGCTTTTAAGATTAATGTTAGGTTTCAATTTCAAGTTTTTTTTTGGGGAATCTAAGGTTCGTATTATAACTGAAATTTGAATGTTCAGACCTGTTTTGGCCTCTAAATGCTTGTGATTTAGTTAGATTTTGTCAATTTCGGGCTGTAATCGCAAGGATTGTATGAAAATTTCAAGAGAAAGGCTCGGTTTGAGGTTGATTGAAGCATTGCTCAAGGCCCTGTTTCGATGTTCTGCTCCAAATCATCCCCATGGTCTGGGTTTGAATCCTACTCTTCATTCATGCTTTGTGCTTGTTGGATGTTGCTGAGAATTCAAACTCTCTTTGCTCAGTTTCTGGTTTTCATGGTTTATTTGAATCGATTATATTCTGATGTTAGTTAAAATAGCAGATTCTAGATTTGGTAACTTGCTTCGTTTGTGCTCTTCGATTGTGTTTGTTGGGGTGATTTTGTTGAGTTGATTTCGTTGGTTGATGTTAGATGATTTTTGTTGATTATATTTTGAGATTTTAGTTAGTTTTCTGGTGCTTAGTTGTTATTAATTCTGGATGAGTTGATATGGGTTTTTGTTTCTTGTTGCTCTGTTATTCTGATGCTGTGCTGTTGGATTTGAGAAAATGAGTTTGGAACGCTGATTGAATGGTTGCTTCTTGCTTTGCTATCGGCAATTTGATTGATGATGATAATAGTTGTTGATGTTGTTCAATTTCCTATTGATAGCTTCCTGCCTCGGCTCTGTTTTCCCCTCCCCAATTTTGGTTGTTTCATATAACTTTGATTTAAGATGTTGGCATGGACATAGGAATGGAACCTGGAATTTAATTCGTTTTGTTGTCATTAAGAACGGAAGGCTAATATTTCTTTGTCATGGTGTTAATTCAAATTTTAGTTTTGTTTAATTTCGGTTTTCAGATTCCAGGTTTTAATTTCGGTTGAATGTGATTGAATTAGTATGTTCATTTAATTTATCTGATGCTTAGTGGAATGGTGATGAATGTATTAGACTCTTAGTTTGAAGGTTTTAGTTCTCTTTGAATGATTTAATTTAGTTTAGTGTAGTTAACATTACATTAATTAGTTAATCCAATCTTTTGTGACCATAATCTTTTCCATCGTCCATGTGGAGACGACCCCCAAGTGCTACGATGATAGTCGTATACTTGCGGCATTTATATTTCTCTCAAAATTATCTTACAAGTTTTTTTTTTTGACGCCGTTGCCGGGGAGGTCGCATTTTCTTTTTCGTAACTACTTTAATATTAGGTTGCTTTATTATATTATTAAGTTGTGACTTCATTTAGTGCATTCCTTGAGTTTTCAGAAATCCAAAAAAAATTTGAAAAGTTAAAATTGAAAAAAAAATTTGAAAAACTTGAAAACTACAAAAAATTAAATTTTTTTTTAAAAAACCCACCAAAACAAAGTGGCAAGTTTATGTTTCCCTCAGTTTGAGCACTTCTCCTTTTTCTTAGTTTCATTCTTATTAGTTGCTTATGCTTTGACTTACTTTGTTTATTCGTTATTAGTTGTGATTTATTTAGTTCATTTCTTGAAAAAATCCAAAAACCCATAAAAATTTAGAAAAACTTGAGACCCCAAAAAAGTTTCATTGAAAAACTCTAAAAACAAATGACTTAGAATTGATTTATGGCTTCAGTTGCTTTATTTTGTTATTTTGTGGTTTTAGAGTTGAGTTAGTAATTTGAATTTAGTTTTTGTTGGAATTTGTCTCATCTCCATTTTAGGGATTGACTAACTATTTGATTTGGCTACCTTTTGTTTCTAAATCGTCTTTAGGGTTGAGTAACATTTTGATTTGATTTTATGCTTAAGAAAAAGGAAAAAAAAATAGAAAATTCAAAAATCCCAAAAAAAAATTATATATGAAGAGAAAAGACCAAAAATAGGACCTTTTGTGAAGGTGTGGGGTTTATATGACTAGTTGGATTAGAGACCCTGAAAATCAAAGACTCGTTAGGAGTAAGCCCAACCCTGACTTAGAACCCGAACCTGAACCTAAGCTTGAGTTAGAGAATATGGCACAAGAAGGGACCTTGAGTGATATTTTCTATCCTGTTAGGACTGCTTTGCCATCATGCTTTGTTATGCCTAATCTTACACCAAATGTGACTTTCAAATTAAAACCCCATTATACTCAGATGCTCCCTAAATTTACAGATTTAGAGGATGCTTATTTATTTTTGAGAGAATTCGAATAAGTTTGTTCTATGATACATTTCCCTAATATTCCCCTTGATGTTGTGTGAATGAAACTGATTCCTTTTGCTTCAAAAGATTCTGCTAAACATTGGATGTATGGCTTGGCTGCTAATTCTGTCACTTCTAGGAATGATTTTATAAGATTATTCTTAAAAAAATATTTCCCTAATGCCAAGACTGTCAAGTTGAGGATTGAAATCAATCAACTTATGCAACTTGACAGGGAATAATTTTGGAAATATTTTAATAGGTTCAAAACTTTGTTGGCTCAATGTCCCCAACATGGTCTAGTCCAAGCACTTTTGTGCCAGATTGTATATGAAGAACTTGACCAACAGACTAGGACTATAGTAGAATCCATGTGTCAGGGTGGCTTTTTTTCTAAGAGCGCCACAGTCGCTTAGGAGTTTTTAGAGGACTTGGCTGAGAAAACCATGTAGTGGGAAGCTACTCGTGATGATAGCCTAGGTTCTAGGTTTATAAGGGGTGGGTTGCATTCTGTTTCTAATGTATGTCACTTGGAGTCTAAGATTGCTATTTTAGAAAACATGTTGAAGGGATTATCTCCCTAGATGTGCCAGTTTTCTCAGACATTTACAGTGTCTTGTTCTCATTGTCAGGCCCTAAATCATTCTTTGAGTGCTTATCCTTATTTTGCTCATCAGTTAGCAACTGAACAAGAGCAAGCGAGTATGGCCTTCCAGAGACCTAAGAATGACCCCTTCTCCACTTATTACAACCCAGGGTGGGGAAATCACCCTAACTTTTTATGGAATAGTGGACTAAATGTTACAGTCCCTAACTCTTAACCTGAGATGTTTCCTGAAAACAACTCCCAACTCATCCCTTATCCTTCAAATTTCTTTCAGAGACCAGCTTTTTTAGGTATGCCTAATGCACCTTGACCTCCACCTCCCACAACTCAACTTCAACCTCCTCCTGGTTATACGGATATTGATAAATTAAAAAGGAAAATCAATAATAATGTGGAGAGAATAATTAATGATAACATGGAAAGAATGATGAGAATGATGACCGAATAGTGTTCCCAGTTAGCATCATCTTCTAGGAAACCAGGTACTTTCCCGAGTCAACCTGAGGTGAACCCTAAGGGTCACGACTCCCCTTCTTCTGGTAACCTTAGTGAGCCCGTGAGGAAAGCGAATACGGTTATATCTCTCCATTCTGATTGAGAGGTTGATAACCAAGTGAGAAATCCTAGTGAACCCTGCAAGTATCCTCACCAATTCTTCCAAGATTCTTCTTCTTCTCCTTCTCCAGAGATTGATTCATCTAGTCAGTCAGGAGATACTACTGACCGTGTCCCCAATACTTTAGATAGTACTTTCCCTCTTGAGTCACCTTCTAAGAAAGAGGAGCTTAAAGGGAAGGACTCATCTGACTTGGAAAATTCTTCACCTTCTAAGGATTCTTACTCCCCTTCTTCTTCTGAGAAAATTCAGATGCCTTTACCTCCTTTTCTCCATAGGCTAAAGAAGAAAGATCAAGATCATATTGAGAAGAACAGAAAGATCTTCTCTTAAGTAAAGATCAACATTCCCTTGCTCGATTCTGTTGAGCAGATGCCTCTATATGCTAGATTCTTAAAGGAGCTATGTACGACCAAGAGAGCAACTGGTGTACCTAAGAAGTCTTTCTTGACCTCTAGTGCTAATTCTATCCTTTCTTAGATCCCGATGAAGTATAAGGACCCCGTTTGTCCTACTATGTATATAGTCATAGGGAACTAACTTATTCATAGAGAATTGCTTGACCTAGGGGTTAGTGTTAACTTGATACCCTTTACTGAGTATGAGAGGCTAGATTTAGATGAGTTGAAACTTACCAAGATGGTAATTCAACTAGCTGATAGATCGACTAGGGTGACTAGGGGATAGTCGAGGATGTGCTGATTAGAGTGCGTGAATTCATTTACCCAGTGGACGTTGTTGTGATTGACTGAGAAGGTATCCAACTTAGCTAGTCAAGCTCCTGTGATTCTAGGGTGCCTTTCTTAGCCACTGCCAATGCCCTCATTAATTGTAGGAATGGTATGATGAGACTGTCTTTTGGCAACATGACTATAGAATTGAACATCTTTAACATGTAAAGATAGCCTTCTGGATTTGATGATATAGAATTTTCTACTCTTAACTGGGTAGGGAATTCTGTATTCGATGATGCTTTTGATGATGTATTTGCTACTAAATATAAATCATTTTTTATAGATGATGAGCCTGAATATGATGTGTTTGAATTTGATGATTTGTGCTCTACTGCTGATTGTCTGCTCACCGTTGTTTCTTAATCTGCTACTGAATCTGTTTCCCCTATTGCTCTTGAAGTGAAACCTCTTCCTAACTCTCTTAAGTATGCATTTCTAGGACTCGATGAATCTGATTGTAATTGCTTCTGATCTGGACCGGGACCAAGAGGACAAACTGATTACTTTACTTAGGGATAACAAGGAAGCTCTCGGATGGACTTTAGATAATATCATGGGTATTAGTCCTTCAATTGTGTAACATAGAATGCATTTAAAGGACAATGCTAAACCCTATCGTGACTGCCAAAGGTGTTTGAATTCCACTTTGCAGGAAGTAGTTAAAAAGGAAGTGTTGAAATGGTTAGATCATGGGATTATCTATCCCATTTCTGATAGTGAGTGGACCGGCCCTGTTTAAATTGTTCCTAAGAAGACCGGTATTACCGTGATTAGGAATGATAAGAATGACTTAGTCCCTACTCAAGTTCAATGTGGGTGGCGTGTGTTTATAGATTACAGAAAATTGAATGCAGCCACCAAGAAAAACCATTTTCTCCTCTCCTTCTTAGATCAAATGATAGAGAGGTTGGTTAGACATTCCTTCCATTACTTTTTAGATGAATATTCCGGTTGTACCCACATCTCTATTGCTCCTAAGGATAAGGAGAAGACTACTTTCACCTGTCCATTTGGGATATATGCCGTTAGAGGAATGTCGTTTGGGCTGTGCAATACTCCTACTACCTTTCAAAGATTCATGATTTCTATTTTCTCAGATCTAGTTGAGTAATGCATGAAAATTTTCATGGATGATTTTTCTGTGTTCGGATCTTTCTTTGATAGCTACTTGTCGAATCTGAGAAAGTTGTTAGACAGGTGTAGGGAGAAAAAAAACTTGACTTTAAACTGGGAGAAATGTCACTTCATGGTTAAAAAGAGTATAATCTTAGGACACATTATTTCTCGAGATGGAATTGAGATAGACAAAGCTAAGACTGACCAGATTGTTAATCTTCCCCCTCCCACTTATGCGAAAGAGGCGCAGTCTTTCCTTAGACATGCTAGCTTTTATTGTCATTTCATTAAGAGCTTTAGTAAGATTGCAAAGCCTTTGTCCAATCTACTAGCTAAGGATGTGCCATTTCATTTCTCTGAAGAGTGTCTTGAGGCATTTTCTAAGTTTAAGGAGTCCTTAACCTTTACTCCTGTTCTTTATCCTCCCATATGGGGGGAACTATTTGAATTGATATGTGATGCATCTGATTATGCTATTAGGATTATTTTAAGATAGCATATTGATAGGAAACCCCATGTTATTTACGATGCTAGTCATACGTTGAATGATGCCCAGCTGAATTACACTATTACTGAGAAAGAATTCTTGGCTGTGATCTTTGATTTTGAAAAGTTTAAACCTTATCTGATTAGGTCTCATATGATTGTTTATACTGACCACTCTGCTTTTAAGCACCTTGTTTTTGAGAATGATGCTAAGCCTATACTTGTGAGAGGGATTTTGCTTTTACAAGCATTTGACTATGAAATCAAGGATAAGAAAGGTTTTGAAAACCTTGTAGTTGACCATCTATCTGGGATCCACTATGATAGAGAGAGTGAGTCTAGTGTTTCTGAGCGCTTCCCCGATGAGCAATTATACATCGTTCACCCTGATCCTTGGTATACTGATATTAAGAACTACTTAGTTGCTAGTAGGATTCCTGAAGGTTGGACTAAGAATGACAGAGATAGATTCTTTCACCCTGTGAAATTCTTTATTTGGGATGACCCTTATCTATTTAAGTACTACTCTGATCAAGTCTTTAGGAGATGTATTCCCGATCATGAGGTGAGAAGTGTCCTTACTTTTTGTCATGACCAGGCATGTGGGGGCATTTTAGTGGTAGGAAAATAGCAGCCAAGGTTCTTCAATGTGGTTTTTACTGGTCTAGTTTGTTTAAGGATGCATTTGAATACTGCAAGAGTTGCCTTAGATGTCAGCAGTTGGGTAGAAGAAGCAAGAGAGATATGATGCCACTGAACTCCATCATTGTTGTAGAGGTTTTTCATGTGTGGAGTATTGACTTTATGGGACCATTTCCATCTTGCTTTTGAAATGAGTACATTTTGTTAGCTATGGACTATGTTTTTAAATGGGTTATCGCCATCCTTTTTAGGACCAATGAAGCTAAGGTCATTGTGAAATTCCAGTAGGGAGAACATCTTTGCTCGATTTGGTATGCCCCGTGCTATCATTAGTGATCAGGGCATCCATTTTAACAATAGATCTTTTGATGCCTTACTGAAGAGGTATTCCATAGCCTATAGGCTTGCTACTCCTTACCATCCCTAAATCAGTGGCCATGTTGAAGTGTCCAATTGATAGATCAAACAAATTTTAGAGAAAATAGTGAGTATGAATAGGAAAGATTGGGCTGATAAGCTAGTGGATGCTCTTTGGGCATATAGGATGGCTTTCAAAACTCCCTTAGGTATGTCACCTTATACAATAGTTTATGGTAAGCCTTGTCATTTACCTGTGGAGATAGAGCATAAAGCTTGGTGGGCCATTAAGAAGCTTAATTATGACTTGACTGAGGTGGGTGAGGAGAGACGATTGCAACTGAGTGAGCTTGACAAGATTAGAGCTAAGGCTTATGAGAGTGCTCGATCTTATAAAGAGAGGGCAAAGTTGTTTTATGATTGACATATTTTTAGAAAAGAGTTTACCCTAGGAACGAAAGTAGTCTTATATGACTCTAAGCTCCATTTGTTTCCAGGAAAATTGATGTCCCAATGGGTGGGTCTTTATATTATCCCATATATTTTTCCCTATGGTGCTGTTGAAATTGAGGACCTTGAGAGTGGTGCCACCTTCAAAGTGAATTGCCAGCGTTTGAAACAATTTCTAGAGCTATCGAGCCAAGAAGATGTGAAATATCTAATACTCCATGAATCGAGCCCTGATTAGTGATGGTGATGTGAGATAGCTTGGATGTACTTAGCACCTGACCTGGTTTGCTATGAATTCCTTCTCCTATTCTCTCTTCTTCTTTTTTCTTCTTCTTTGTCTTCATCCAGTTTCTTTTTGTATAGTTGATTGCTTTTCTTTTTATACATTGGTTGTTTTGTTTTTGAGTCTTGTTTTTATTTTTGAACATGTGTTCTCTTTTTAGATTTTTCTTTTCGCTCTTCATGTTTCTTTTCCACTCCCAATGAGGACATTGTGAGATTTTTGTGTGGGGGTGAGGTGCCCATTTGCACAAACTTTTTTTTGAAAATTTTGAAAAATCCAGAAAAGATTTTTGTTTTATTTTTGGGGATGATTGTACTATTTCTGATTAGCTTGAATCCCCTGTGTTTTGATTATTAGCTTGTATGTAAGTAGGATGTGCATGAAATGTCTCCGACCTCAGTATGACATTCTAAACCCTAATTCTAATCCCAATTGTTCATTATAGATGTATAATTCAATCCTTGTTTATCCCTTTATCATTATCTTCAATTCTTAGGCTACCATGAATGATTTTCTCACTTGCTTATGACACGATTACTCTGAGAAAATAATGAATGAAAATAATGAACAAAGAAAAGAAGAGAAAAAGATAAAGATGAAATAAAATTTGGAATGACAAGTATCCTTTTGAGGCATGCATTACTAGGCGTTACTCTTTGAGGCACAAGCTACTGGGTGTTCCCCTTTGAGGGAATACTGCTACTAAGAAAACTTGCTTCCAATGTTAATATGTCAATAATATAGTTGTGTCAGTCAAGTGGGATTGAGTCTGATTCTGGTGAATCCAAGCCTTGGGATGATGACACACTTGCACACGAGCACGGGGATGGATTTAGAATCTTGGTGTAT
>NCQV01106103.1:4693-19966 GCA_002740545.1 Lophocereus schottii | reverse complement strand
ACCATTCATCAACTTCACGAGCTCGGAGCACCGGAAGCGGGTGAGAAAGTTGTTCGGTTTGGGCATTTCTGCCAGGTTGTCAAATGGTTAGCCAATCCAAAAGATGGCATCTCATGAATCAAAAGGGTTAACATCCATCTTGAACTAGTCCTCGTTTACCTTATATACCATCCCAATGGGTTAGAAGAGGCTTTATCATAAGAGCGAGCTTGCTCCAGAAATGCATCTACACTTAACTGGTCAGCGATGGAAGGGCAGCCCCCCGCTAATTTCATCAGGATGGAGATGACAATCTCTTGTAACAGGACCAACGGAAACAAAAAAGCAAAGGAGAAGGTAAACAATAACAGGTCAATATGAAAAGATCTCCTAAGAGTCTAAGACCCACTAAAGGAGAAAATGAGGCAAACAGAAAAGAAAAGGAAGGAAGACAGTCTCTGTTTCTAAAAAACATCAGAAAAGGTCATATTAAAGTAGCGTCAGTATACCTTGGGATCCTGAGCAACAAGAAGAGCGGCACGATCACAGGTTAGCTCGGCAGCTCGGAGCCAACGTAATAGCTGTTCTTCTATTCTGCGAGCAATGAACCCTCCAAATCCTGTAAACAGAACAATTGCTTAACACTTGCATCTGGATCCGGAGCAGTTTCAAGATTTAAGCATTGTGAAACGTGGATTCCAAATGAATGTGATAGAATTTGGATATTTAAGATTTAACAATCTGTTTCGTTATCTTGGTCTCATGACACTAAAAGTCAACATTTACCATAATTCAAACCCCCCACCCCCCTTAAAAAAAAAAAAAGGAAAAAAGCCCACAACCCATCCTCTTGCTTATCACCCTTACAAACTCGATCCCATAGCTGGCAAAAGAAAATGGTGACCCAGGTTATTCAGAATATTAATTTCAAGTCAGGTACTTGCGTGAGGCACAACATACTTTGACCTGGACATGGACACTTCATTTCGACTAAAACACACAAAGTTTCAAAAACTAGCTGCCTGACACCTAGACCAATGTGAGAGATCTGGCACATCAACACACCAACTAACGCTACTTACCAGGAATTGTGTACGCTCCAAGAGCAAGGATGTTGGCATATGTCAACCATAATCCGTGGTCACATTTCAAATGACCCAATTCATGCGCCAAGACAGCCTGTTAAGATTTCGAAGATAAAAACTTTTAAGAAATTGTAATTTACCAAACAAATGAATAATTTTCACTCACTGTCATGGACAAGAAACATGCAAGTAACAAAATAACCCTAAAAAGGGAGAAACACGTGGGCAGCAAAGAGAATATTTGTCACCACCTGCAACTCTTTTCTTGTCAAGAGCTCAATAAGACTTGTGTGAGCAACAACAAATGGTTTTTTTCCATTGATAGCCAAAGTGTATGCATTTGGTGTAGGACTTTGACGAACATATAAATCAGGAGGCTCCACATTCAGTATTTTTGCAGCCTCAAGCATCAGCTGGTGCAATTCAGGAAGCTGAATTCACATAGGCATATCAGTTAGCAGTTGGACAAAAATGTCAACACATAATGGAAGCTTCAACAACAGCCAAAAGACACACATGAAATATGAAGATTAGATACGCTTGAACTTTCAAGAGAGCAATGAAGTTTCAACTTCAAAGACATGATAGCTTTTCTGAGATGATGCAGTACAAGTTGTAAGTTCTTATTTCCTTTAGAGCCAACTCTAACAGTTCTTCAAGACTGAAATGATGATTGGCAATCTGATGCACAATAAGACATAATTGGAATTTGTCTTGAGGGTTGAGAGGGCAATACATGCAGCGCAGTTGGTCTACACAGTATAAAACAGACAAGGCTGTCAGCAGGAACAAACACACAGAATATCAGCATCGCCACCATTTTGGCCAATAAAAGGGGGCTAGCCACATGAATTTGAAACCAGAGCAGCTTTCTCCAAGTCAGAGGGCTACTATATCCTGCAGCACTTCCATTGACAATATCCCAAGAAAAATTCTAATTTTTCCAAAGCAACTGGCACAAGTTATTTAAATTCCTGTGAATTTTTATCTAACAATTGTGTCCATACAGCTGCGTGTAAACACTTTATGTATCAAAGCAGAAAGCTACAACAGTATGGGTCTATGAGAGGGGACTTTATTTATTCAGTGCTCTTTACCATATAGAAAGTTCAACAATACTACCTATTGACATCATCTTAAGACTCCCCAGCAAATGTAATTCACAAAATACAAATCATATGAAATATATAAGCATCATGGATGACATGATGTTCATTCAATACCAAAAATTAGAGCACTGCTTTCCTGGAGCTCACAATTAAAGAAAGTAGTATTTCATAGACCGCTTCACATATTTCGATGACATACTACTTAGTCAGAAGATGGAAGACCATGGTTTTCTACAGCTCATTGTTTGGACTGGTTTTTAATCCCAAAATGAAAAATCCTTCTAATAAATCTTTGCCCTTTTAAAGCACCATTGACGTCTTGATGAAGCCAGAATAATGCAACGAAACTACAAAAGCTTAAAGTTAGCTTGGTGCTGATAAATTACCTGGCTTTCAGAAACAAGCACTGAAGTTCCTATGTTCTCAAGGTACATAACCTGCTCTGCAATGGACCCTGCTATATAATTAAGCCAGCAACAAAGAAAATCAAATAATTAAAGCACACATGTCATTGAAACTACTTCCTCTATGATGTATGTATCGACGTATGTCCATCTCATAACAGTTACCAGCGACAAATAATTCATAATAAAAAAAATATATACCTAGTAAGGCCTTGCCCACATCTTCCAATCCAGGAATTGCTCTCAAAAGTAGCGTGTTCTGTGTGCCACAACACCACCAATCAAACATGAAAAAACAACAATCATATGAATTAACAGAATACCCAGGAAAGCCAAAGGGAAGAAAAGACTTCATCAATAAGGCAACGAAAAGATAGGGGACGGAAAGAGCACTCGTCTATCAAGGGGATGCCTGAAATCATCAGCATCAAGATTTCTGAAAACAACAGCCGTAGAAGTAAAAGTAGACGTAGAAGTAGAAGCAGCAGCAGCTCTGCAAACAGGGATCTGAGCACGTCGATTCCCAATGGTGGATCGATGGAACCCTTGATGAGATGAAACGGGCATCAAATTGACACTAAAACAAGGTATGGACGGAAGAGGGTAACATGGAGGAATGCAAAATGAAGACAGAGAAAGTGAATTCGCCATTTTTTTTCCCTTCTAAGCTGTTACGAAAAGGTTAAACTGGGAACTTGCAAGAAATCCTCGGCAGTGTGAATTGAACTCTCCCAACTTTTTTGTGATTTTTCTCTGCCCACGGCTGCTTCTTGTGGTTTATGGTTATGATTTGCCGCCAGTTCACTTTCTCTTTGGCTATGTAAGACGAGGAAATTAGTAACAACAGGTTTTTTTTTTTAAAAAAAAAAAGTTATTTAGAAGTATTTTAACTATTCTAATTAAATCAAACAGTTAAATGAGTTTTTGATAAATAATTGTTTGAAATAGTTGTTTGGTTCCAAATATTTTTATTAGCCTTTTCAAGAGAGTTTTTGTGAAAATTACATATTTACCCAAGATTTTAAACTAATTAATTACATTACATTACATTACATGTCATTATATTATATTTATAGAATATTACTTTATAAAATAGAAAGAGTATATAATATTATAAAATGTTACTTAGTAGCATTCAAATCCACTTAATTAGATCTTGAGTGTTACCAAAAGTATAGATATTTTCTTTTTTTTGAGATAAAAACAAACAATTAAAGTTGCATTATCCTTTTTATTGTTTATATTTCTTTTTCTTAACCAAGCAGTATATGTTTTGGTATAGATTTTCTAATTTTTCTAGCATATTATATCACGCTTATTTAGTTTTCTCACCATACACCTTCATGAATGTTTAATATTTTGATATTCATACTTTAGATTATTTATTCTCCCTTCCGATTACCTCGACAATGAGTTTTGAATCGATGCGAAATGGTAACATTTGATATTATGTTTTGTATCAATTGAATCTAATGAAGATAAAGTCATTAGAAATTTGCATAAATTTCAATTTCAATTTATAAACAAAAAAAATTTAAAAAGTAACAAAATAATGTTATAAAACATTAGCATCATTTACATAAGTACAAATTGAAAGTAAATAAGATTGGCGATAAATGCAAGTTATGTATAATTTAATAAGAAAGTAAAGTTTTATCAATGAAGTTTTTCTTCTATTTTTTGTGTGATTACAAATGAAGTTAATTTATACCTATAACACCAATTTAATTCTTTTTAAAAACAAATTCACCAATGAATAAAAAAATATGTTCTATTAGGAAGTAATTTATAGAGAATGACATAAATGGAATTTTACCAATCATCTTTATTAGAAACAACTAACTTAACTAAACAGTTTTTCTACAAACAGCTAATTCAAATAGCTAATGCAAATAGCTAGTTCAAACAGCTAACAGCTAACAGCTAATACGAACAGCTAACAGCTGTTTGCCAAACAGGGCCTTTTACGTGAAATTGGAATTATTATTACTAATTAGACCTCATCACATTGAGGATTGAAATTGACTAAGGGTCAAGTTATGAAGATCAGAATATAGACTTTTCTTAATTCTAATCCTACTCGACCCTCATGCTAGTCTGCATATCCTTGACACTGACCCTAACCTGACTCTGTGGAAACTGTCGAGTCATCGGGTTAGACCTGATGCTTAAACCTTGCCTATATAGAAATGAGATTTTTCATTAATTAAGTTTTATTTTTATCATAAAGTCTAACACCAAATATCCTACTAAACAAAAGGCTAAGCAATAATATAATGTTTCAATAAAAGTGTCGTAATTATAAACATTCTTAATTTGGTGATTAAAACGATTAGTTTACTAAAACAAATAATTCAAACATCAAAAAAGAAGTGCTATAAGGCTAAGAGCCAGTGAGATTTGGAGAGGTGAATGGGAGGGAAATAATGTTTCAATAAATGAGTAGTTCATACATCAAGTGTATTGCTAGCTTAAATATGAGCATTATTCTAACATTAGCTATTTTTATAACTATAAAAGGTATTTTGAAAGTGTCATTAAGTAATGGTTCAATATATGAAATAATCGTTCAATATATTTCAGAAGTATCATTAAATGCACTGTAGCTCTAGTTAAATGAATGATCAAAGAAAAAATGTAGTAGCCATAATAATTAAAAGTAGTTTAGAATAAATAAGATTATTTATGAAATAACTATTAATCGACACAAATAAAAACTATGATCGATAAATAAGCATATCATTCAAAATGAATTTCCTTGCCTTTGATGTCCATGTCTTGATAAGTAAATGACAAAGATTTTAGTCCAACTCACAAGAATTAGTGTAAGCAATAGTCAAGATAGGATTGCAAGTATAAGATATCCAACAATTAATTATTGAATCCATGAGGAAAAAAAGAAACTGAGTGAACACAAAATATTTTGAACATATAAAACAAATGTTCAAATATCAAATGGCAATTAAGTTCTGTTGCACCACGACGATTCTTCTTATGCATGTATTAACTAAAAAATCACTATTGTAATTAGATTATGAGATATTGAAATTCAAAATGATATATATAAGTTTTTGGGTTAACTAGAGAAATAAATAATGACTATCACTGCAACGCCTTGAGAAAGAAATATCCTCCTCTGAGTCAACAAGTGTAATGACATGAACAGGGGTTCGAATCATTGTGGCAAAGAGGCTCTATGACATGAACCCATGGTCTATCCAAATGATTGTCTAATATGACATGATTAAAAAAAAAAAAAAAACTCGCCGTGTATCTAGATACATTGCTGTTTAGGCTAATTAGTATGTCTATATACCTAGATATAAACAACAATGCCTAATCTCCTATACTTAAAAGTTCACTGTCATTGGATATGAACTCAGAATCTCGTCACTTGTACCAAAAAAAAAAAAAGAAATCTAGCAACGTCTAGAAAAAAGGTAAAAGTTCATATGCCCAATCTATTTATGCTATCAACTCTGAAGAAATATCTAAACTGAAAAGAAAATAATGAGGTGAATAACATTATAAAATGTAACATAGTGAAGGAATATCAGAAAGCCTTCACCTTTTAATCCAATCTTTTGTATCTCCATATCTAAGGTATGAAAAAATTAGGATAAATGTGTATTTGCTGCAACACAGGTTGCAATCAGGGTGAGAGGTATAATGAATCGAATAAATGCCATTAACAAGTGTAAAGACTCGATAATATCTAATCTACAAATAACATTTCTATTATCATGTAGCAGACAATTTCAAGCAATAATTGTTAACACAAATATGAAAAAAAAAAAACAGTGGAAAAGACACCACAAAAGGAACTTATATGATATGGTTACATTTGACGTTGATGAGCATTCTTTCAATGTGATTCACCTAGTAATGAACAACTTCTCTAAATTATTCAATATTCTCCGACAAATAAATTGTAAGTGTCATTGGACATGTACATCCTCAGCATACATAACACATGCAACAAAGACAATTGATCATGGTCTTATAAATAATTAAAAAAAATACATTGACCACATATTAGGCTCAACACTATTATGGATTTTAATATAGCATGCATCAAATTCTTGAATCTCTTTTATTGCTACATTAATCAATAATTTGCTTATGGATATTGTGGATAGTATAATTATAGGGGAATATCGTATAGTATATTTTAACATGTAAGAAAAACAAAGAAATATGGAGGAGAAAACAACATCCCAAATTAATTAAATAGTAAAAAAGATAACCATTGTACATGCCTATGTAACATAATCCAAATAACCTAGATGTGAGAGCACATTTTCATAATATAAATTATCGAAAAGGTGGTCACCTTCAACTAAGCAACCCTACATAAGGTAAGTTTCAATTCACAATGCCTGCGTAAGATAAAATGATAAATTAGCAATATTTAGCGTCAAACTGAACATTTAAACGTGAACAACAATGAAACGAAATGACCAAGTTATAATTAGATGGAATCAAATATGGCATGTTATAAATGAATACATCTTGCTTCAAGGTGCTCGCACATGTCATCGCAGTTGTGATGAACAACAAACACCGAACCAATGACATTTCTGAAAACAAAATATAAAGACATACGTCCCCGAAGGCATAGAAATCGTTGAATTTTAAATATTAATTGGGCTTTAAACAAAGGAGTCATGTATATAAACTTAAAAGAGATTTCAACCCAAAACTAATTGGCAATAGGTCGAGTAGCTCACTAGCTTATATACATATTCAAACCCTTTAACTTTATTAATATGGAACAACACCCACTTGTATATCTTTGTATTTCATCAATGTGGAAGAATACCCATTTTCATACTCCAACACGCTTCCTTACGTGCGGGCTACTAACAATGTCAAACACGTGCATACAAGTTTTAATCAAACGGGACGTTGGCAACTTAAGATCGAGCAACCCGCTCTGATACCATATTAAATTTTGTATATCAATTGGTACTTAAACAAACGAGTTATATGTATAAGCTTAAATGAGGTTCCAATCTAGAATCAATTGACAATAGGTGGAGTAACTCATAAACTTATATACATGCTCAAACCCTTTAACTTTATTAATATGGGGCAATATCTACTTTCATATTTTTGTCTTTTATCAATGTGGGACAATACCCACTTTTCATACTCCAATAGAATGAAAAATTTACAAAATTAACTGATACTAGTATAATACCTTTAGCAATAGCTTGACTGTCATGTCATAAATGTGTTAGAGTATCAATAAAGGGGACATATTGTTTGAGGTGGTGGTATGGAATTATATTGCACTTATCGAGCAAATCAGGTAGTTGAGTACTATAGGTGAGAAAAAACTTCAGTTTGTTTTGTAGTATGTCTTTATCCTTGTGTGTAGTAATACCTAAGGAGAAATTCATCTATCTATTTCCTTGCCTCATCACACTGTAAATATTTAATATAATGTATTAATAGTAATTCCAAATAAAGAAGGAATGCTACGTAAATAAGAAAGTTAAAATACAAGGACATCCATAATGATAGTTTCTCGAACTCAATGATTTTTTGAAAGTCCTTGAGGAACTCTTCTCCCATTGATTGTTATCACATTCTACCCATCCTAAAGTTCACAAACTATTGTGTGTTTTGCACCATCAGTAACTCTCAACTCTTCAGACTACTTTGCGCCATGAACAATTGCAAGCAACATTCTTAAGTAGCTAATATCTCTCCCATGAGTTAGGATGTGCCAAAGGAAATTGCCAAGAAATCACCGTTTTTGCCATTTTGTCCATTTTAGGCTCTTAGATCCTACACTTAACAGGATGTGTAAGAATTTGTTTTACTGTCAGCGCAATTAACTAGGAACCATGTGTGTGCATACGACCACTATCTTAAGTCAAATCAATAACTTATCCTAGTAATCAGTATCGTCAAAAACACTATTGTGTTGTCCTTGCAAGTGAGACTATAGTATTTTTTACAAATGAAACTGTCTTATTTTTCGTAATGATTTTTTGCCTAATGTTTTACAATAGTGGAACATGATCTAACGTTTTGAATAACTATATGGTACATCAAAAGTATCATTAAATAATTGTTCAATCTATAAAATATTAATGCTAAAATGTATTATTAGTCTAGTTAAATAAATGATTAAAGAAAAGAAACAAATGTATTAAGCATAATAATTAACAATAGTTTGGAATGACTAAAATTGTTTATGAAAGAAATGCTAATCAACATAACCCAAAACCATCATAGACAAATAAACATATCATTCAAATATATAAATTCTTGTCTGCAACGTCCATGTATTGATACACAAATGATAGAGGTTTCAATCTAACTCACGAGAAATCGTGTAAACAATAATGAAGATAGGGTTAAGGTATAAGATTTCCAACAATTAGTATTAAGTGCATAGGGAAAAACGAAACCAAAAGACTACAAGATGGTTGAAAGCACCAAACGACCATTCAAGTATGGCTTGACAATCAAGTTAGTGGCAGGCTATGATGATTCTTGTTGTGCTTGTGTAGAGAATTACAATCACAATCCTAATTAGATTAGGAGACATTGACGTGCAAATCAAGTGCATAATTTTTTTCGCTTACCTATAGCATTAACTAACATCTGGGATGACTAAAGAAAGAAACATCTTCCTCTTAATCAACTAATGTGATGACATAAGCAGGGTGCCTGATTTCATTATGGCGAGAAGGCTCCATGACAGGGTAATTTAATGGATTGTGCAATATGGCATATAATAGAAGCTCACCTTTTGTTTGCATACATAACAATTCAGGCTTATTAATCTGCTTATATACCTACATGTAAAAAAACACAATGCATAATATACCAACATTATCAGTTCAACACCATTGCTTGCAAACTCAACACCTCATCACTTGTGCGAAGAAGAATTATTGCAACGTCCAGAAAAAAGTAAAAGTTTGTATGCCCAATCTATGTCTCATATCAACTCCAAAGAAATATCTAAAATATAAAAGGAAATATTAAGCTGAAAAATAGTGTAGAACATAACACAATGTAAAATAAAAAGAAGGCAACATGATGAAGGAATATCAAAACATATTTACTTTTGAAAAGCCCAATCTCTTGGATTTTGATATGTACTATGTGGTAAATATAGGGCAAACACATAACCACAATCAGGATAAGAGCTATAAACAAGCGAATTTATACTGTCATTACATGTAAAGATTTGATAATATCTAACATTCTAATGACATTTCTATTATATTAGAGTAGGCAATTTTCGGCAATAGTTATTGATATGTAAATGACAAGAAAGAAAAAGCAATAGAAATAGCATGGAATGAACTTATATGACATGGTTACATTTGATATGGGGGAGTATTCATTCAGCGTGATGTACCTAACAACAAATAACTTCTCTAAACGCTAATTTTGCAATACTCTCTAAAAAATAAATTTAAAGTGTTGTTGAACATGTATATCCACAACACACCAAACCAATGCAACAAAGGTGATTGAGCATGGTCATATAAAAAATAAAAATGTTGATCACATATTAGTCTCAGCGATATTATGGATTTTGACATAGCATGCTTCAAATTGTAGAATCTCTTTGATTGCTACATTAATTGATAATCTACATCTCGGGATAGTAAATAGTGTGATTCTTGCATAATATATTACATTATATGTTAATGAGAGATGAAGAAAAAGGGGGGACAAAATGATAAGTGCTAAGAATGTGCATCATTTTAGAGTCATTTGATAGCTTTTCCTAGGGATTGTGTGTTTAAGCATATACATTACACCACTGTTTTCTAGTTTATGCTCAGGTATGCATCTTTGGTGTGTTTTGTAAGTTTTGGACCCTTTTGATCGGGTGTTGATCCTCTTTTCAGCACATTATGAGCCACCACAATAGTACCCCAATCCCATACACTCATGAGGTAAAGAAAGAATGATGAACTCATGGTCAAAGCTCACCACGGTCTGACCATCGTGGTTACCACAGTTCGTGGCAAGTTGGTAACTACGAGCCTCTTCACTTTCCTTCAATTGTGTGGTTGAGAAGACTTGAATTCGTGTATTTGAAGGTGTTCACAAGCTGAGAGCATGGTAATTCTCCGCTTATCCTATCACTCATCTCTCTCATCAGTTTAGAATTTTTCTTGTTTCTTTTGGAGTAAAAGAAGATTTGAAGGAAGGAATTGACAATTGGATGCTTGAAGAGTAAACGATCATTGAAGAACCATTATACTTGCCAACCTTTCTGTTCGTTTTATCTCTTCTTGAACTCTAGTTTATTTGATTTGGATGTTGTTTAGTTTGAGCATGAGTGAGTAGTTTAACTTAATCTAAGGATTAGCTTACCGAAGTATTGATGTTGGATCCTTAATTTCTATTTCTTATGCTCAATCTATCTTAGAATGGTTATCTTCTATCTTGTGATTGAATTATTTAATAAATTTGGCTAGATTTCGTTCCATATGTTAGATTGTTGAGTGAAGTATGGAAAGTAGAAACTCACTATTAGACCTAGTAGATTGAACTCAACTTAGTAATCCTTAAAATAGAGTTGTAAGTTGAGATGAGACTTTAGCAATCAATATCTATAACCTAGACCAAAATGAGGACATTTAAAAGAATAATAATTGGATTAGTGTAGGATTCAGTTTATTTCCAAAAAAAGATTGAGTCAAGTTAGGTTACAATTCCTTTGAATCGTCTAAACTAGAAAAGAGCGCATGCTAAATCCAAAGATTTAACTCTTGATTAGGCAAATCAAATCTTGAGATGCTTTATTTTGATTGAATTTCTGAATAACCAATTAGCATTGACGAAACACCTTGTTGAAAATTTATTCGCTGAGCATTTTTAGTACGACAAAACTTAATAGATTATGTTGGCTCCTGAGGACGATATTTAATCTAGACTATAACACCTGTGCACTTGTGGGCTTGCATCACAAGACACTATCCAAAATTGATTAAATAGAAGAATAAATAACTACTATACATGCCTACGTAACCTAGTACAAACAATGTAGAGCGAGAAGCACATTTGCATAATGTGAATCATAGGAAAGATGATCACCTTCACCTTCCATAGTTCCTCATAATGTAAGTTTCAAAACATTCAACCTATATAAAACAAAATAATAAATCAATAATATTTAGTGTCAAATTGAACATTTAAACGTAAAGAATAGCAAACAAAAATAACAAAATTATAAGTAGATAGAATTAAGTACTACATGTCACAAATGAGTACATCTTGCTTCAAAGTCGCCACATGTATCATTGTAGTCATGGAGATAACAATTACCAAGCTAATGATGCGTGCATTGAGAAAATGCGAAGTGCCATGTACATAGAGGGGGAAAACATATGAAGCATTCACAAATTAATTAAGATTAGTATCTTATCTTTAACAATAGCTTGAGAGTCATACCGTAAAAGTACACAAAAAAAAAGGATGGATCATAGGAGGTAGTGGTATGGAATTATGTTGAACTCATCAAATAAATCAAGCAATTGAGTATTATAGGTAAAGAAAAACTTTAGTTTGGTCTTCACTATTTCTCTATCCCTAGGTGTGGCATTACTTATGAACAATCTGGAGATGCGATACACTATGCCACTCTTCAAAATTGACAACCATCTATCTATTTCATTATCGATGGCAACACCTTGAATCTCATCACATTGTAAATATTTAATATAATTAATAGATTTTGGTTTTAGGGGAGAATTAGTTTTAGGAGAGAATTAGTTCTCTTGACCCTTTGCTAGCTATCTAATTATTATTAGTATCAACAAAGATATGATACAATCAAAGTCTAATAAGGACTCAACAAATACGAAAGGAATATATGTAAAACTAAAGTACATGATAAGGTATGTACAAAATCAAAATACGACTCAAACACCTATAACGGTCCTAACACTACCTCTTCAGCTAGCATATAGAGATTCAAAACACCCAACTTGCTAACCAAATAATGAAACTAAAGTTGACGTTGCTTTGGTGAAATATCTACAAGTTACTCATTGAACGGGTATGAACTGTGGTAATAACACTGGATAGAACGTGCTCCCATATATATAAAAGGATAATCCACCTTAATATGTTTAGTGTACTCATAGAAAACATGATTGGATGCAATGTGTAAGGTCTTTAGATCAGTACAATGTAGCTTTGCTGTAAATATGGGTACTATGGGAAAATGTAGTAAATTTCATATCCATACCACTTCCTCAATAGCATTAGCCATAACTATGCACTAAGCTGCAGCAGAAGACTGAGAAACTATATCTTGCTTCTTAGTTTTCCATAAAGCTGGAGTTGTTCCTAACTTATGACTTAGGACATCCTCCCAAGAATGAATCACAATAAGTATAAATATCAAGGTTGTTGCTGGTGGGTGCCAATATTCCTTGTCCTCCGTAAGATTTTAAATACCTTAGTACCCTCATCATAGCATCTGAACGATCCTCAGATGGATACTACATGAACTAACTCAAAATAAATATTGAATAGCGATGCTGGGCCTAGTGATAGTCAGATAAATAAGCCATCACAACAAGCCTTCAATTGCATGAAGCATTAGTTAGGGGGTTTCCTAAGTTAATAAACAGTTTATGAGTCTGCTTCATTAGAAATTTTGCTAGTTTGGCACCTAAAATTTCAGCTTAAGATAATACATGGAGCGTATAGTTATGCTAACATAGAAATAGTCTTTTTGGAGATCATCGAAATACCTCAATTCTAAGAAAATATTTCAAAGTATGTATTTTAATTTGGAATAGTTGTGTATATATTCTTTGGGATTCTTACACCATTCAGAACTATTATTTGTTAAGGTAAGGTCATCACCATAAATTAACTACCCAAGAAAAACATCACCTTTGATGGACACAAATAGAGAGTGATTTGATAGGCGTTATTGGAACCATCATTCCATAGTTGATGTGAGCATAAAGAACAATTGCCATGGTACTTGTTCTAGCCATATAAAAACCTTTTCAATTTGCACATCATGTTAGGCTTAGGAATGCTGAAACTTGGAGGTGGACTCATATAGACATCTTTATGGAGATCTTCATGTTAGAATGCATTATTGATGTCTGTTCGAAGTAATTCGTATCCTCTGCTAACTACTATAGACAGATAGTAATCATTTTGGCTACAAAAGCAAACGCTTCATTATAATCCTACCCCTCTAATTGAATGTTGGCTATTACTGTTGAACAAGCTTCAAAGCATTCTATGGTCCCACCAATATGGTATTTAATTATTAATAAGTGCTTAATGATACATCATTAGGGCTATTGTGCCACATTTTTAGGAGAATTATGTGCTTTAAATCATAATCTATACTCTTATTCTTGATTTATGTTTGGTTACGGTTATTTGATGTGTTTTACAGAATTTTAGGCTTTTTTACCCAGCATTTTGATGCTTATTGGATGTATTTGGACCTCCCCCATGGACACCCATGTGATGCTACACTCGTGGAGCAAGACAAGAGCAGAGAATCGGTTCCAGCCAAGACCACAGTCGGACTGTCGTACCTGTCACAGACTATGATGAGATGTGAAACTACTACCTCTTCATGTTCATTTGGCTGTGTGGCTAAAATGATCCAAACTCTTCTATAAAAAGGCACCGTTTAGCAGCAATGGAAGAGAGAGGAAGCATAGCATAGTTCATTTTCTTTCTTAAGTTTTGTTCTTTATAGTTAATATTTTTAGTTTAATTATTATTTTAGTGAGAAATCTCGAGTGTGTGTGCTTGATTTTAAGGCGGTTTAAAGCCCTTGGTTGGAAGGCCGTCTCAATCAAGTCCTTTCTCTCAGATTTTGCCAAAACGTTGGTTAGTTATTTAATCTTTAGTCATGCGTGAGTAGTTTATTTTGTCTAGGGATTTAGTAGTTTATGAAAGTATACTTGGATCATGTTTCAATCTATAGAATTGTGCTTATTTCATGATTGGTTTGATTTCATTCTATCAAGTGATTATCATGTTGTGAGTTGATTTTTGGCCAAGTTTGCTTGCACTCTTGAAACAATTGAGTAACAAATTGAAACGTGACATTTGATTGCTAGACTGCTTGATAAAACCTGATATAGCGTTGCCTGGAAAGAGAGATTTGCATGTTAGGGGGAGTAGAGTGTAATCGAAGATATTTAACTTGGATTAAGGCAAATTAATTTGAAAGAACGACTTCTACATAGTTTAGGAAAATTTGATTGATTTTGAAAGAGTAGACTAAATTTTTGGAGATATTGCAATCCCTCAAGATTAACAGGTTAGAGAAAAGTACATGCTTATCATTTTGATGCAATCACCTTTCATAACTACATGAATTCCTATGCATTTTTCCTTAATTGATTTAGAATTAGTGAATTAGAAGTTTTTGAATCAAAACCCCTTGAATTAGAATTTTACTTAACATACTATCATAAACAAAGCTCGATAGATTACATTGGTCCCCGAGGACGATCTTTTTATCTATACTACAATTACCCATGTGCCTGCGATAGTGGTCAAGTTTTTGGCGCCATTGCTAGGGATCAATTTGTTAACTATTGAGTTAGTCTTGCAAAAGTGACTAACTATTTTATTGCCTTTTACTTTTATTTTCTTTTTATTTTCTTGTTTGATTGTCCTGGCAGTGTTGGTGATAGTGCTTGTAGGAATTTTTCC
>NCQV01106096.1:0-14061 GCA_002740545.1 Lophocereus schottii | reverse complement strand
AAAGTTTCATACTATCAGGTGATAAAGTTCAATAATCCTGCCAAAATGTTTCAAGAAACTGCGGATCATGAGACTCAAAAAGATGAGAACTAGAACCAGACAACATGTTAACGTGTGTCTGTAGGCTATGAATGAGTTTCATTACCTCATCAAATTGTCACTACTAATCATCAACGAGCTTCTTCTGCTCATCAAGTTGTTGTCGATTTGATTTCATGTCTGTTTGCAGCTTAGAATATGCTAAGGGAATGTATGTAGAACTACTGGAGGTAGTAGAAGCAGTTGGTTTCTTGTAACACAAGGTAGCACTAGTACCCAAACCATAAATGGTGGATTTCTTACTTCATCCACCTGAAACTTCATAAAATAGCTTCTCTACCTCTTGTGTCCCCTCTTCAGTATCGTGCTCAACTCTAAGTGCCTTATATTTTTCCTATATTTGAGTAAGAATGAAAACATATAAGTTCATACACTAACTACTATATCAACATATTCTACATCAAAAACAATGAATTTTTCAATAAAATTTTAAAAATGATACTATAAAATTCAACATCAAGTGTTACTTCTATCAAACGTCCATAAGCCAACATCAAATAAGACTTTCATAAGCCAATAACTCACAACACTATACTTTCATAATCAATATCAAAGAAGGCTTCTATAAGCCAACAACTCACAACACCATACTCTCATAACTAAAATCCAAAAAGGATTTTATAAACCAACAACTCACAACACTATACTTTCATAATCAATGTCAAAAAGGCTCTTATAAACCAACAACTCTCAACACCATACTTTCTTAATCAATATCAGAGAAGACTTTTAGAAGCCAGCAACTAAAACATCATACTTTCTTAATCAACATCAAAGAAGGCCTTCGTAAGCCAATAATTTGCAACACCATCCTTTCAAAAACGACGTCAAAGATGGCTTCCATAAGTCAGCAACTCACAACACCATCCTTTCATAATCAACATCAAAGAAGGCTTTCATAAGCCCACGACATTATACTTTCATAAACAACATCAAAAAAGGCTTCCATAAGCCAACAACTTTCAATATCGTGCTTTTATAACCAACGCCAAATAAGGCTTTCATAAGTGAACAACTCACAACACCTTACTTTCATAATCAACATCAAATAAGGCTTGCATAAGCTAACAACTCACAACACTATACTTTCTTAATCAATATTAAAGAATATATTCATTAAACAAGAACTCCACAAAATCATACTTATATGAAGTAATAGAGAAACTATCATAAGATAAAAAAGAAAGTACAGGACAACATTCCTTCATATCCACAAAGCTTTCAATCTATCATCTATAAAAACCTTTCCAGATTGAGCATCTTCCTTACTATGGCTCCTTGAAGACAATGCAGAGGGTGTAGGAGCCTTCTTTTCCTTGATCTAATTAAGAAGACAAAAAATGTAATATAGAATAACCGTGATATTATATAACATATAGTGAAAACAATTCAAGTATTTTGACTTTACACCATTGTTTTTGCAAGTTATGATGTTAAGATCAACCCTTGGTAGTGTAAAATTGCTACATTTGGCCCCTCTGTCCTATTGTTCAAGCATTGGACAGATTTTTTCTAAAACTTGGGGTTATTTCTATGGGCCTTTAATCTCTCTAGACCCTCCTCTGATAACCAAACTATTGGTTTATCATCATGTCATTTTCCAGCCTTGTTGACTAAATTCTTTAGATTTTTACCAACCACCTTTAACCACCCTTCCTTAACTTCTTCAATAAGTTCTGAAACCCAAGTGTACTGACCCTATTTAACAAAAATGTTTATATCATGTGTAATTCAATAAATATAGAAAGCATCGCAAATATTTTTATATTAAACTTTTACCTCAAAAGTCCTCCACCAAAGTTATAGTTCTTCTGGAGAGAGATTTAACAAGCATGTACACGAGCCATTATAGAAACTCTTAATGCAGTCAGATATAGCCCATGATAACTCTCCATCAAACCTGCAATAAGAAATGGCATAAAATGACTTTCTATTTTCAAAAGTACTTCTTTACCAATCATGTTCGATCACTAATATAAACTTACCACAAATAGTCCTTTGATAAAGTTACTCTCTTTCTGTATTCCATCTTATGTCTTACACCTTGTCCCTGTCTCAGTTGAGTAGAGACAACATACTGACTGGAACCAGAATCAGAACCAGAATCAGAACCAGAACTAGAACCGGACTCCATACTAGAAGACGAGTCACCAAGGGTTAGTGCAAAGTCTTTTCTCCTTCGAGGAATTCTTGTAATTCGTATAATATATAATACAGGAATGAAAATAAATTAAGATAATCAAAACAAAACTAAAGAACATGTATATATAGGAAAATTATACAAACATATAATTAGTTCCTATATTACACCAATCATTTCAATGCCACTACA
Source organism: Lophocereus schottii (assembly GCA_002740545.1). Taxonomy (NCBI): domain Eukaryota; kingdom Viridiplantae; phylum Streptophyta; class Magnoliopsida; order Caryophyllales; family Cactaceae; genus Lophocereus; species Lophocereus schottii. The sequence continues at coordinate 11,630 of NCQV01106096.1, read as the reverse complement.
TTACAAAAGTAACAATAGTCTCATCAATGAATCCATGTTAATACATTACGCCAATCATTTCAAAACAGTCATCATCATTAGTAATAATGTCTTCATTATTATCATCATATAATTAAGGATCATCCTCATCCTCTTCCCTTCAAAAGTGTTTATATCATTTCTTTCACTTAAATCATGATCATCTTCTTCCTCATAATCTATGACCTCAAACTGAGGTTCTATTTCTTACACTCCTTAAAACTCGCATAAAGTAGGAGGATCATTATTGTTATCCTCTTGTAATACCATATTATTAATTCGACTTCAATTGTTTACCTTAGTTTTATTTTAAGGATCACCCACCATTGACTTCTATCTCTTTGTACTCGGATAGGGGGTGAAATATAATTTTGTCACTGAATGCAATTTTGTTGAGAAAGCATAACCCTGGGATTTTGTTTTGAATGTGTTAGCTTTCCTAAAGCTCACAATGTGTTTATTAAAATGTTTTGAGGAAATACAAAAAGAGATTAATCAATTGATTTATTCATCATGTTGTATTTGAATTATCTTGAAATTTATATTCTTTAAATATGTTATGATTCTAATTGAATATTGGCGTGCTGGTGCATATTGCTTAATTGAGTTGATATAAGTTGTCATGATCTCTTGAGATGATTTAGAATTCAAATTTGAATATATCATCTTTATGATATTATATTGTGTGATTTAAATTTGAATATGAGATTTTGATTCTCTAAATATGGCCATATCTTTTGAAACTAAATTCCAGTTGTTGCTTGGTCTAAATATAGCAACTAATGGATTTGATAAGCTAAACCCCCAAGCAGAATCAACAACTAGCCTTTGAAAAATCAGCAATTAGCAGTTGAAGATTTTAGATGCTGTTGTTATGGAAATTAGCCACAGTTCAAGGGCTTGAAGTTGGACTTCAAAGGCTTAAAGGCCAGGTGAAGATTTTCTTTCCCTTTTAAAATGTAACGGCTACTTCAATTCCATTTGCTATAAAAAGGGGAGGTCTTTGCAACTGAAAGCGACACAAGAGAGCACAAGCAAAGAACGAGAACTTGCAAATTAAGAAGAAGATGTTGAGAGATACATCAAGCTTATATTGGCATATCTGTTGTGTTTATTTACTTCTTGTGATAAAGTGTATTTTATTATATTTCATTGTATTGGGTTGGGTTGATTAATGGGAGGACCGACTACCTAAGTACCGTTGGAGAGCAACGCATACGTTGGGATGCCTATAGTTGTATAGCTAACTAGTAGGTTGTATAATTGATGAATCATGTGTAATCGACTGACTTAATAAAAGAAAGAGGTTCAAAATTCCATCGGCGAGGGGTGCCCATGAGTAGAGGATTAGGCGTGACCGAACCTCTATAAATTGTGTGCTTTGTCTACATTTATATTTTTCGCATTTGTTTATTTTGTGACTTTGATCATTATCATATTCACCCCTCCAAGACGATTTAACTAGCCAAAATCGGGCCAAAAATTGGTATTAGAGCAGGAGTAACTATTGTAAGACTTGACTGTTTGTAGCTATATCCATGTCTAGTTTATTAAATGCTTTTATCAATTGTCCTCCAATATTTGATGGAGCTAATTTTCTCTTTGGAAGTGCAGGATGAAATTATTTATTAGATCCATCGATTTTGATTTTTGGGACATAATTTCGGATGGTCCTTTTGTACCAAATTGGACAAGAGATGATGGAAGTACAGTTATCAAGCCAAATAGTGAATACACTCAAGATGACTACGAGATGCTTAAGAAAAATTCTAGAGTTTTGTTTTGCAATATGCTCTAAATGATGAAATATTTAATCGTGTTTGCCATTGTGAGACAGCTAAAGATCTCTGGAAAACGGTTGCATTATTATACGAAGAAGCAAGCCAAGAAAATCGAAATTCATTAAGAAGGGACAATATGCTTAGCAATTTGAGTGACAAAAAAGAGATTACATATTTTTATCTTATGGCAAATGAAGAAGTTACGGATTAGGATGCAAGTGACAATGATGATGATGGTTGCACAAGTGAGGATGAAGAAGAAGATGAGGAAATGGAATATGACATTCCATATGAGGTATATTACTCTCTTCACAATTATTCTAAAGGTAAGCTAATAGAAGTATTACTTTATTATATTACACGTCAAGAATGATGCATTCCTAAAATTAAGGATTTAAAGAAAAAGAATTTTGAATTGTCTTAAAAAAATGTTGAATTTCGAAAATCAAATGATTTAGTATCTAATGATTTAAAAAGTTTTCAAGAAAAAATTTTCCTTCTTAAAAAAACAAGCGCTTTTTAGGAGGTAACCAAAGTTTCATTACTTTCTTTTGAAAAAAACAAGAAAGGGAGAAAATAAAAGAGGAAAGCGCATAGCTGTGCTTGACAATGCACAACCTTCCCCTGTTGAGCTGTGTGTTGTAAGGCAGGAAATCCGAAGCTTCGCACTGCTGCCCATGCGCCAACGCATGGCCATACACCTATAGTTTTCTCTCTTTTCTCAAATCTAAACTCACTCTTCCTTACTTCCTTACACCCTCGTTCTCCCTCTTATTGCAACACTCGCTCACATTCCCTCTCCGATGACCAACGTCCTCCATCGTCCTCACCACCATTTAGGTGCCCTCTCCGACGCTGGCGAAACTGCTATCGAACTCTCTCTCTCTCTCTCTCTCTCTCTCTCTCTCTTCACTTAATCATCTCCCCTTTCACTTCATCATCTCCCCTCACATTCTCTCTCTCTTCTACACCCTCTTCGTTTTCAATCCCACTAGATCCACCCTCTCTGACACCGGCGGTCACCACCCTCATCAACCGGCACCCGCCATCACCATAGCTTCTCTCTTCAATCACTGACCGAGCACTATTACTTTTGTTTCTCTCTCTAAATCCCCAACCCTAACCCACTCCACTCTCACCTCAACACCTCCTCCATGCCAGCCTCTTGCTAGCCCCTATTATCCCCCCATTCCAACATATCCAATTTTTCTCTCCTCCTTCCACCACGTCTCCCTTAAAATTGAACCTTAGGTTTCGATTCTATCAAAAACCACCTACTCACACAACTCTGTTGCTTGACTTTGGGGTTTTTTTAGGCTAATTGAGGCATTTTGGTCTTGAATTTACAAAATTACAAGTGCTAAGATTGAATTTGGGGTGAAGATTCAAGCTTCATTGTAACGGCTCTAAAAAAAAAGGTTGAAATCCATGGTGTCTTCTACTAGCTGGGCACAAGTGGCCCAAGGTAATCCTCCACCACCTCATGTAGTTAACAAATACCGAATTGTATTTATTGATGATAACCATGCCAAAAGATATGATGCTATAGTCACTAGGAAAATTTGTGCCCCTAACTACCTCAATGAACAAATGCTTGAAACATTGTATCAATTGGATGATTTGCATATATTGCTTAGTAGATTAAGTTGGTTGCACTTTGTAACTTTACAAGAGTCTATATATGAACTGCTTATTTGGGAGTTTATGAGCTCTTTTGTGGTGGATTTGAAGAGGACATTTAGTGATGACATTGGGTACATGAGGTTTTGATTATTTAACCAAACTTTTGAGCTAAACCTTCCTGGTTCAATGAACTTTTTTGGCTACCTCATCATTGTGTCCTACCCACCATCCATGATGATTACAACTAGGGTAATTTTTTGTACACAATCACTTACTTTAGCAAGGGTATAAGGCATGATCTACCAAACCCCATGGATTTGCAATCCCGTGTTACGATACCTCAAGTGCCTTATAGCAAACTATGTGTTTTCTCGTGCCGCTAGTCAGAATGGGATACATAAGGGAGAGTTGTTCACCCTTTGGGTTGCATTGCATAACAAAACTATGAATATTAGGGCCTTTACAGCCACGCACCTTGAGGAACAAGCCCAATCCTCCAAGGTGGTTATAGCTACAAGGCGTATTATCACCATAATTACTTAGGCTTTAGGATGTGATTGCCAAATCAATAGTTCCGTGATATTGTGCACTCTAGGGCATATTGAGGTAGTCACTTGCATCAATATGAAGCTTTTCTAAGCAATTGATAAGGTCTAACTTTGGCTTAACCATCATGGTCGTCCTCTATTTGCCCGGCCAGCCCAAGACAAAACCACCATCACTAGTTTCTCCAACCTCATAGATGATGATGATGATGGGGATGGTGAGTTTGAGGGAGAGCTTTCCGCCAATGAAGCATTTGAAGCTAAAGAGGCCCCTAGAGGTGGTGGAGCTAGAAGGCATGCCACCTTTGATTTTGGAGCTTCTACCTCTGGAGCTACTGCTCTTAGTGCAGTTGGGCCTTTCATGTTCTAGACCATTCTCGGCCTCAAGGACCAGCTGCATGTCGAGACTCAGGTAATCCTCCAGAACTAGCAGGACTTCAACAGGTGTCAGCAGAACATGGAGCACCTAGTGTAGTATGCTTACAAGCAACATCAGTGGCCTTACCCTCTTGTTGGTTGGAGGCTTAGTGGGCCTCCTAGTCCCTATTGATGCTCTGTAAGTCTTTCCCCCATCCCTTTGTTTTGCATGCATACACAGTTCATTAGGGACAATGAAAGACTTAAGCATAGGGCGTAACTTAGCCTCTAGCTCATGGTTTATGGTGGCATTGGTGGGTACTTGATTTGTCAAGGCATCTTATTTGGCCATTGTGATATTGGTGGTGGATGCCACATGTATAGCCTTGTACATATCCTTTGCATACTTCTCATGGCATCTAGTTGGGATAACATTTATGTTATCATACTAGTTTACATTTGAATAGCTTAGATTTCATATTTTACATGCATATGCATCTAGGGTAAATCATATGGATTAGGTACTGCATCCTTGCGTTGATATAGCTCTTTTTGGCTTTGCACGATGGCACGCAAAGTAAGGCAAAGTGAAATTGGAATCATTAAGCATATGAGGTAACTTTCTTCCTTTTTCTTTATCTCTTCCCTTGTGTTCCATGAGTAGGTAATCTTCAGTGCATTGTAGTCTTGTTATTGCTTTTGTTTTTGAAAAAAAAAGAAGTAAAAAATAAGCTAGATTTGGTTATGAAAAACCCTCCAACGATGACATTCAAGGAGAGATGATTTGAATTGATAGTTGTGGTATTCAACGACGAATGTGACTCAACTGGGGTAAAATCTTATGTAATGGATTGTGAAAACATTTTGATTGCTTAACTATGTGGTTGTGTATTTGCCCCTAAGAATTACTATAACATTGGATTGTTGAGCCCTTGCCATTAGTCAATCACTTGAGCTAGTTCCTAAATGGCGCTAGAAGAACCTGTGAGACTTTTGAGCCTTTAATAACTACTCATTCTACATAGTCTCGAACCTACTTTCATGAGTGTTCAACCCTCTTGCATGCATCTTTAGAACTTGGCCTAACTCTCTTCAAAATCACATATGACATGTGTGTAGTCTTGATATAATTGAGGCATTCAATTGGTTTATAAACCACATGAGCTAAAAAGCCACCTTACAGTATTACGACTTGTTAGCTGGCCCTGTTAAGCTTTTCCTATCGCTTGGTTCACCAAAGTCTATTTTACCTTTGGCCTAAAATGCATTATCTTATCCTAAGCCATGTCAATAGAGTCACTTTGTGATCCATGACGGTCAAGATGTATGCTTGTTGGTGTATCTTGGTCATTTGTCATAGCTGTTACTTGATTTTTACGATTGGGAGTTGAAGCTTTGCTTAACCCTTTGCCATCTATTTCTGATTACGTGATAAAGAAAAGGGGAAAAAAGAGAAAAAGAGTATGTGAATAAAATGTTTGGCATAGTAAGTCTTCAATGAATTGTTTCTACCTTTTCTGAATACCTAATTGCGGGGATAGTGTAATGTTCATATAAAGGTTTGCAGTGAATGTTGATTGCTCTTTGCTTCGCTTTTTAGCGCCTCTTCCCAATCCTACCCGTCTTTATCCTTAGCCTTAGCCCTGCTACAACCATCGTAGGGTCCTTATGGTTGACGCTTATGCTTTTTGTCGTTAGTGGTGGAGAATTGAGAGTTTTGTTAAGTCTATGATAGTGTGCATGCATTAAGCGCAGTTTTGAGTGATCGCTTTACCTTAAACAGATGAGAGGAGCATTTTCTATTTCATTTCCAAAGGGAGGATTTACCAGCCTAGCTAGCTCACCAATGATTAGGGGGAGGCATAATATGCCCAAGTGATTCAACATGGGGTGCCTATTCTTGCATCATAGCCTAGCAATCCTCTAATTTGTTTGCAAACGTGTGTTTTGAAAAAGTGAAAGTTTCGCTTTGGTTGAGTTTCTTATTCATGAGTTCTCATACCTATTGATTTGGCTATCATCGCTTGCCTGAGAAGGTTGGTATTTTGAGGCGAGCTTGTCCCTATTGATCCTTTGATTGACTATCTTGCTTGGGTCAAGCAAGTGATAAGCATGGGAGAGTTAATAAATATCTATTTTGACCTTACTTTAACCCCTATCTGATCCCTATTTCCCTTTATTCTTATGTTGATTCTTGATGAGAAAGGGTTAAATTTGCTTCCTTTGACCCATATTGTGGTTGTTGAGTAGTTTTCCTTATTTTCAAGAGATGTTGCCAACAAGATGGGAAATTTACTAGTTTTGGTGGAAAGGAAAGCCAAACGGACGAGCACTGAGGAGGAAAATAGGTCTCATGAAGTGCTGAGGGCCATAAAAGAAAGACTAGAGGATCCAAGAGAGTGCTCGATTGGTTGCGCACTAATATACAACCATGCAAAAATCTTGCAGTGAAGATCTGAGTCCCGAAGTAATGTATGATTGACTGTGCATTTTGCCAGATTTCATGTTACTAATTGATTTTTTGGACTTTATTTTAGGGTATCTTTAGTTTTATCTGGGAGTACTTCTCTATAGGCAATTTCAGGGCTTATTTGGGAGATTTTCTAAACTCTTTTGCATCAAGTTTGTGATCATCAAAGATTGATTGATGATCATTATTGCATTGAATCTAAGTTTGTAATTCTCTCCTCTTTTGTTATTATTTTTCTAGGTTTCATATGCATCTTGTTATTCGATTTAGGTTTTGGAATTGTGATTTTCAACATGTCTAGAGGCTAAATCCCAATCTTGGGCTAGGAGAAGCCCCTATTCTGCTGATTGATTAATGATTTAAGCTTTTATAGAATTTGCCCAAGTTTATGCCTAGGATTCTTTCGTAGTACACCAAGTGTTTGATGAAAGGCTCGAAAGAGAACAAATTCATTGTTCTTCATTAGGGTTAAGGAGATCAACAAAAGTTAGATCCTTTATCTAACTGTGAGTCTGTGACTTTGTAAGGAATTGAATTCCTTAATGTGAAAACAATTAGGGTTTGAATAAGGACTATTGATTACTCAATTTTATAGCCTTGTTAATTCTAGTTTCATGAAAACAAATAATTAGGATTTATTGGCCAGTGTAATGACTTTTGGAGGGAGGTGTAGATGAGTTTTAATTTTTAATCTTTCCACTTCAAACATTTACATGGGCAGGTTTGCATAGTTTAGTTATTGACTCACAAAGCATAATACATGGTGATCCCCAACTTAGGATTCTTATTACCTATTGCTAAGTTTAACTTTCTATCATTCAGTGGTATCACACTGCTTTTTTAAAATAATCTTTAACCTAAGTGGCTATTTGCCTAGATTGAGCAGTAAGATTAGTTTTGATGGTTGAAATCAAGTTCCCTATGGACACGGGCCATACTTATTGTTACGAACTACATTGGCACCATGCACTTGTGGTAATTTACACAACACTCAAAAAGAAGCAGGGTTTAACCAAATAAAAAGGAAAAAGGGCAGTGATCTATCAAATCAAGCCCAGCTATGTCGCTCGCTAAACTAAGCCTAGAAACTAGGCCTCAACGATACTATTGTCCTATGAAAGGGCAACTAGTTGGGAAGTAAGTGCTCCTCACAACAGCAACACCTTAGCCCGTCGAGCCTTAATGAATCAAGCGATAAGTTGGCAGAGAGATAAAACACATAGGACATGGGAAAGGGCTACTGCTGGGCTCAAAAGTGGGTGTGCAATTTGTAGATTTGGTTGACTAGGCTGGCCACAATTTCTGAAGGTCCTGCCTCAAATTCACTAGGAATGGGCAGAGAATATGGGCTGACAAAGGGGTGTCAAAGGCACACAAAAACAGATGGCAAACTACAAATTCCAAGAGATATGGGTGTCAAAATGGGTGTGTACAACTCATGGTCAATGACACAACATGTACAACTGGCCACTGCGTAATGTAGCTTCTTAAACTTGTGTTTCCACCTGTGATCAGAAAACCCACAAGGCTAGCTATATGCATCTCCAGTCCGTAATACGTCATACCGAGACAAAATAGACTGTGTCTTATGCCAGCAAGTTGCTGACCAGCACTATGCTAGAGATGACCTTCATGGGATGGTCATTGTGGTAGTTAGATAGGTGCTCACTGTGCTAATGAATAGGAGACTGAGAAAACAAAGACACTAGAGAGAGAAAGAGAGAGAGAAAGAGAGGGGAGAAACAGAGGAGAAAGAGAGAGAGAGAGAGAGAGAGAGAGAGAGAGAGAGGGAGAGCTTCTTTTTCTATATGTGTATGTGTGTGTCACGCATGGGGGTAATCCATCCCTTAGTACATGGCCTTAGGATTGGGGATATCTCTTTATCACCAATCCATGCTAGAGGGCTAATTCTTACACTTCACTTGCCAAAGCACGTTCCATAAATATATGATTAGTACCTGTAGTATCAATTAGACTAGACATGTTGGGCATCTATGATTAAGATTCATGCATCTTTGAATAAGCTTTTTCTAAGATGAGATAGCATTACGGTATAGCAGCTCAAGAAAAATCTTCAACGTAGATTAAATATCTAGCTTTGAGATCCATCTATAACCTCACGTTTGGTTCTCTTGTCTTAATTTGCCACGACCTTACCAAGGGTGGATCCTAGTACATTGCATTATGGGGGTGTTCATGGCCTTAAAAAAATTTCTAATACCTGATTTGGAAGGGCGGAAAATCATATAGGTGGACACCCCAAAATAAAGGCCTATGCAATCAACCAGCCCATCTACTAACATCTTTAATTTTTAACTTTCTAGTAACTAAAAACACGTCTGTAAAGTCCATCCAGTAGCCTACCATCTTTTGTTTTCTCTTTTCACTTTCAAACTCTCTCAGTCTATCCCATCCCCTCGCACTCAATGGAAACTCCAAAAAGTAAGAGGCCATGGAAGCGAATTGGACTCTCTCTCTCCCCCCCAGATGCATAGACATATGCAGACACGCACACATTCCCGTGAGTTGTTGTAGAAGCAAAGTAGGAGAACGAAAGTCTAACCCCATTGTACAACTTGAAGTTTGAAGACCCAAGTCAAGCACGGTACCGGCCAGACCACCCACTAGGCCATGACCATCGATGGTTGTCCTAAGCATCCCAATAAGCTGGCTATTGGTGGGTAGGTCTAAATCATTAGAATAATGGATTATGTCGAACTAAGTTAACTCTAGCTTATCCTTCCTTCAAATCAGTTCAAGTGCGGTAACCATGTCCAATGCAACCATGCTACTTGTTTCCGTTTATTTATTTATTTATTTTCTCCTAAATTCAAAGTATAAGAGCATCTCTAGCCATTGGACAGCGATCCACAAGGCGCAAGTCCAATGGGTGTGGAAGATGAAATGGCACACGAGGCGGACCTTCTGCGTGGTCCATCTTGGGAGTTTTTTTAGCTCCTTGAATGAAGAGAAAAAAGGGGATGCCACGTTGCGATGCCTAGCCAAAAAAAAAAAAAATGCTAATGCTTTTGATCGGTTGGACTACATTCATTGGGTTGCTTTTTTGGGCTGGGCAATTTTAGACCATTAGGCTAGTATGTAGCCCCAATGACTATATGACTGGTTTGTGTGTGTGTGTGTGTGTTTTTATATACACGTGTGCCTGTGAAATGTTTCTCTATAAATACCACAATGTACATGAAAATTTTTCATACCAAGATTCTCATTCTTATCAAAAATCAGCTCATTTTCATCTACAATTGTGAGTGTTTTGTGAAGCGAAGGGAAGTGAAGAGGGAAAAAAAATTTGCTTAGTAAGTAATAATTTATTATTAGTTATGTTTATGGTTTAAAATAAATTCTTATTTGAGTTATATATTTCAAATAGATATTTCAATATTTGGAAAATAGAAAATATGTTTACGAGTTACAAGTATAAAATACAAATACAAAATTAAAAGGATAAAAGTAATTAAATATATTTTATGATGAGCTCCATCACAAATATTTTATTTGGTATATCCAAGTTGGGGTTCTATTGGTTGAAGAATTGGTAGAATGTAACTTTCAAAAAATTAACATTTTTGTTGGTGTGCTAGGCTTGAATTCCAAAAATTAGAACTCAAATTGCAAATGCTCTAATGGGCAAGTTCGTTTGCCAAAGTGGTCAAACTAGGTTGGATTTGTGGCCAACGACATGTTGATTTATAGATTAAGAATAGTCCAATCCAGCTCTGACCATTACTAAAGAGAACTAGTGTGCATATTTTAGTATAAGCATTGTGTCAATTGGAGTTGATCATTACATTGATTGAGATCAACATATTTAATAACTCCAATTAAGAGGAAAGACATTACTCAACGGCTCCTTTTATATCTATCAAAAGCATTGTTTAAAATTACCCAACATTAGTGAATAACATATGTTATTAAATACTTTTTATAGCATAGGGAAGTAGGGGTCGATCCACGAGGAAAGATTGTTGTAACAGGCTAGCTTAATCCTAAATGATTTTACTAATCCAATTTATTAAGTCTAATCTTAATAATTTGGAAATAATTAAAATATAATGAATAAAAATCTAGAAAACTACCCAATTATGCTCCTAAATATTCTAGATCATATTCTGGAAATAAACAGTAAAAAGATTTCTTAAATAACTTAGAAAAATTAAAAAAATAGAATAGTAACTGAAATTCTAATTAAAAATCAATAACAGCAAATAATAGTCAAAAAATAAATATTAAAAATATCAAATAGTAACCAAAAAAAATTATTCTTCAAGTCTATAGGCTTATAAATTCTACATTGTATCTAATTAATTTCAGAAAAATCAGATCAGAAAATTAGCACAGAATATCAAGCAGAATAATAAATCTAAAATTAGATATAAAATAATCTAAATTAATATAAATACGAAATTAATCACAAAAATTACCTTGATTGTAGGACACAATTTTATGGATTTAACAACACCTAATAAACGTAAATTAAAATTAAAAATCGAAATTTTCAGAATTAATAACCTAAAAACCTGCACTTCTCAATTTCACAAAATAATTCTGAAAAATTATCAAGTAATTTCCAAAAATTACGAAATTGAATATGCACATACTAGGACGCTATAAAAACCCTAGGAATTAATAAAACTTGAAAAAATACGAAAATAACTATTTTTATTCTAATTTCTAACAAACCGGTAATAAAATATTAAAACTGAATATAAATCAATCTAAAATTATAACTACTCCAAAAATCAAAATATAGAATATCTAAAATTATCTAGACACTCCTGAAAGACTATACTTTTGGGGGGGTTGATTGAAATTATGTTG
>NCQV01106094.1:3314-15102 GCA_002740545.1 Lophocereus schottii | reverse complement strand
GCCAATTTTTCACCCCATATAATCCATCGTAGTGTGCGGTGTGAAGGGGTAACTTCACCCTAGGAATTAGGCTTACCAAGGTTTGATTCAATCCATACTTGATTATTGTATTAGCTTATTATCTTAGGAGGCAAGCTTTCCCAGTAGCAATATTGGCCTAAAAGATAGCACCTAGTAGTATATGCCTCAAAGGGATACTTGTCATTCTCGGCTCCTTGGCTTTTTAGTTTGGTTTTTTTCCCCTTTTTTCAACTTGTTGGCTACATAAGAAAGACAAGTGGGAAAATCAAACCTTGAAAGCCTAAAATCCTAAGATAATGGTGACATATAAATAAGGATTAGACTCAACATTATAATGGGATGATGGGGTTAGAACTGGGATATGGAGTGGCACACTTTAAATTAAGGTCTATCTTGCACACCATACTTATATACAAACCAATATTGAGTCTCAAGGGTCCAAGTCAATAAAGATAGTCTAACTCCCAAAAATCGCACAAAATTAGAACATCTTTTTGGTTTCTCGAAGGAAAAAAAATATAAAATCTTTTTTAAATTTTGCTAATGTACTGAAATATACATAGAAGGAAAACTGTGCACGCTTGACCAACTAATCACCTTACAACCTAATTATGATATCATACACAAGCACAATGTATATGTTAAGACTCTTAATCACCAAACATAACACCTATACACCAATGTTTCACCCCATAGATCATCAAAACAGTGAATCCATTGTAGTGTGCAATGTGAAGGGGTAACTTCATCCTGGGAATTAAGCTCACCAAGTTTTAAGTCAATCCCACTTGACTATTGTATTAGGTTATTATCTTAGGACGCAGGCTTTCCCAGCTCCTTGGCTTTTTATTTTTGTTTTTCCCTTTTTTTCAACTTGTTGGCTACATAAGCAAGACACGTCGAAAAATCAAACTTTGAAAGCCTAAAACCCTAAAATAATAGTGATATTTAAATAAGGATTAGACTTAATATTATAATGGGATAACGGAGTTAGAAATAAGATATTGAGTGACACACTTTAAATTAAGGTATATCATATGCACTATACTTATATACAAAACAATATTGAGTCACAAGGGTCAAAGTCAATCAAGATAGTCTAACTCCCCAAAATCACACAAAATTAGAGAATCTTTTTGGTTTCTCGAAAATTTTTTTCCTTTTCTTTTCTTTTCCAAAAATTTTGAAGAATGACTTCTCCTACCCCACACCAAGATTACATAATGTTCGCATTGTGGGAAAATGAGGATCTAAGGCTCAAAATAAAACAAAAGACAAACATTAAAAAAATGATATACGTACATAGTATACACAAGATAGAATAATAACACTAAGTTAGATGCTCCACATCCTCCTCAGTAGAGAGCTCTAGGAATTGCTTCAATTCCTTACAATTAACCTTTTGCTTAACTGTAGAAGCGGCATCATGTATCTCAACTGCACCATAAGAAAATACATGAGTAACAATAAAGGAACCCATCCACTAGGGCCTCAGCTTACTTGAGAATAGGTGTAGTCTCGAATCATATAAGAGTACTTTTATGTCTGGGGAAAAATCCTTCCTAAGAATCATCCTGTCATAGACTAACTTCGCCCTCTTTTTAGATAATCTAACACTCTCATATGCCTCAGCTCTAACCCACTCAAATGCAATCTCCTCTTCTCTTGCTACAATAAGATCATACTTGAGGGTCCTAATAGCCCAACAAGCTCAATGCTCAAGCTCAATTTGGAGGTGACATGGCTTTCCATAAACCACCCTATAAGGTAATGTCTTGAAAGACATCCTATAGGCCTATAAAGCATCAATAAGTTTGTTGACACAATCCTTCCTATTCCTATTGACAATTGTCTAAATTTGCTTCATCTTCTAGTTAGAAACCTCAACCCGTCCATTGGTATGAGACGATATGGATTGTCTAGCCTATGGATAATAAGAGTACTGTCTTATCAACGAAGTAAAAGATTGGTTGTTGAAATGTGTACCATGATCACTAATAATAGCCTATGACATGCCATACTTAGGAGGGGAGTTCATGGTTCGGGTACCCAAACTAAAGGAGATTTCAGTTCGAGTACTAGAAATTTCGAGTCGAAAAAATGATGACCCATGTTCGAATCAAAATTTTCGGATTCCGGTTTTGGTTTACCCAACAACCCACATTTTCTAATTTTTTTCTATTTCGGCTAATAATTTTTTTGTAGCTATAATATAATTATTGTTATTTACGCTATAAAACATTGCCATATTGTTCTAACTTCCACTTGATATTATTAAATAATATGCTAATATCACACAATACCTTATCACCATTTATGTTTCAAGGACTTCACACCTCCTTAAGGCATAAGCTTACTAACATCATATTCATCTCCAACACAGTGTTTGGATTTAACATAGTCTCCAAGAGGACATAGACATCCAAACATCACAATACAACGAAATCAAAATACCTACCTTCTTGGGCCTTGTCGACTCAAAAAGTCTTTACAGAAGGGAAAATAAAAAAAAACTTTCCAAAAAAAAAAGTTTTGGGTTTTCAAGTACCTGAACTGTACCCGAACCCATAACCTGAACAAAATATTGATTCAGGACTTGAACGTGAAAATTTTCAAATATTTCAATTTGGATACCCAAAATTTCGATTCGGATAGCGAATTTTCAGTTCGAGTAATTGATTATGAATATTTTTGAACACTCCTAAATTACCTAGAAAAATGTTTTCCCTCAAAAATTTCATCGCAACTTTAGCCTCATTAATCTTAGTAGAGATAGCCTCAATGCGCTTAGGCACATAATCTACAGCTAACAAAATATGCTCATTCCCAAAACAAATTGGGAGCGGTCCCACAAAATTTATGCCTCACACATGAAAGATCTCAACTACAATTTTGGGGTTGAGAGACATCTTATCTCCCCTAATGATACGACCTAACTTTTGATATTTAGGGCATCTCCTATAATACTCATAGGCATCTTTGAACAAAGCATGCTAATAAAATCCACACTACAGTACCTTGACCACTGTCATTTTCATCTAAAGTGCTCTCCACAGGGTTGTTCATGATAGAAAGACAAGATACACCTAACCCCATGATATGGGACACATCTCCTGGCAATATGATCAGAATAATATTTGAACAAGAAGGATCATCCCAAATATATAATTTTACTGATTATAAAAATTTGTCCTTGTCATGCTTATTCAAACCTTCAGGAATCATATTAATAAGATAGTTCATAATATCAGCATATCCAGGGTCAAACTGAAGTACATATAACTGCTCATCAAGGAAGCACTCAGAAATGTGGGCCTCAATACCCCTAGCACACATAATCCTCAACAGGTGGTCAACAATAAGGTTTTTAGAATCCGGTTCCTCTCTAATCTCACAATCAAACTCCTGTAGAATAAGCATCCATCTCATAGTCTTAGCATCCGTCTTTGAAAGAAGGCACTTAAATACAGCATGATCAGTAAAAACAATGACATGGGAACCAATCAAGTAAGATCTAAACTTTTCAAGAGTAAAGGCCACAGTTAAGAACTCTTTCTTAGTTACAGGATATTTCATCTGGGCATCATTTAATGTGTCACTAGCATAATAGATCACATGAGGTTTCTTATCAATGCGTTGTCCTAAAACAGCCCTAAGAGCATAGTTAGAGGCATCACACATCAACTTGAAAGGCTTGCCCCAGATGGGAGGATGTAGAATGGAAGCAATGGTTAGGTCTTCATGTAGCCTAGTAACTGCCTCTAAACACTCATTAGAGAAATGAATGGCACATCCTTAGCTAGAAGGTTGGAGAAGGGATTAGCAACCTTACTAAAGTTCTTAATAAATCTGTGATAAAATCTAGTATGTCCAAGAAAAGATCTAAAATCTTTCATACAAGTGGGAGGGTTGAAGATTAACAATCAAATCAATCTTAACCTTGTCAACCTTAACATCATCACTAGAAATAACACAGCCTAAGATCGCTCCTTTTTCAACCATAAAGTAACACTTTTTTCCAATTCAAGGTTAAATGCCTTTTCTTGTACCTTTTAAAACTTTCCCCAAATTGGACAAACAATTATCAAAAGAAGATTCAAATATACAATAATCTTCATGAAAATCTCCATAGTGTTCAACCAAATCAGAAAATATAGAAATCATTCATCTCAAAAAAGTAGTAGGGGCATTACATAAACCGAATGGAATCCTTCTGAAGGCATAGGTGTCAAATGCATAGGTAAATGTAGTCTTCTGTTGATCCTTAGGAGTTATAGAGATTTTGGTATAGCTAGAATGTCCATCTAGAAAATAGTAGTATATGTGCTCTCTAATCTAGTCCAAGAAAGGAAGGAAAAAATGGTCTTCGACGGTGGTAGCATTCAATTTTCTATAATAAATACAAGCCCTCACCCCAGACTAGACTCGAGTTGGGATTAGTTTGATCTTGTCATTCCTAATCATGATAACATCGGCCTTCTTAGGAATGATCTGAACAGGAATAACCTACTCACTATTAGAAATGGCGTATATGATCCCATGGTCCCACCATTTCAACACTTCCTTTCTGACTATCTCGTGCAGAGTCAGATTTAACCTCCTCTGATGATCTCGATAAAGTCTAGCACTGCCTTCTAAATGGATTTTGTGTTTCACAACTTTAGGGCTAATACCTTTTCTGTCTCTTAAGGTCCATCCTAGGGCCTCTTTATTCTCCTTAAGTAACTTAAGAAATTTTCCCTCTCGGTCCTGACCCAAATTAGACACAATAATCCTAAGTAGAGACTCATCAGGACCTGGAAAAGCATAATTAAGGGAGTTAGGTAGGGGTTTCAGATCAAGTAAAGCAGTAGAAGTATTGTAGACAGAAACAACATCAATAATAAAGTCCACAGAGCACATATCACAGTCGAATGCATCGTATTGAGGCTCATCATCCATGAAAAAGGATTCATACTCAACAGCAAACTCATCCACATGCACAAATTCTAACTTAGCATAAGAAAAATCACCTACCTAGTTAATAGTAGAATGATTTACATCACTAAAACCATTAGGTCATCTTTGCAAATTGAGAATATTCAAGTCAAGAGTCATATTGCCAAAAGACAATTTTATCATACCATTTCTGCAGTTAATCAAAGCATTGGATGTAGCTAAGAAAAGGTTCCCAAATTCACAAGGATATGGGACTTAGCATTGCACACCCTCTCAGTATCTAGTACCACAAGGCCAATAAGGAAGATGAATTCCCCCACCTTAGTAAGCACGTCCTTCACAACACCCTTAAGAAGTCTAGTAGACCTATCAGCTAACTAAAGGACAATCTTAGTAGGCCTCAACTCACCTAGTCTAAGTCTCCCATACACAATAAATAGAGGTAAGTTCGTACTTGCTCCCAAATCCAGTAGAGCTCTGTGAATGGTCTAGCTATCTTTCACTATAGAAATGCTGGGATAAGTTGGGTCCTTGTAATTGATAGGAATTTGACTAGAGATGATGGAGCTAACATTATAGGCTAAGAAATCTCTTTAAGGCATAACAGTTGCTCTATTGGTAGAGCAAAGCTCCTTAAAAAATCCAACATATGGGGGCATCTACTAGATAGCATCCAACAATGGTATTATAATCCTGACCAGGGAGAAGGTCCCCTTGATCTAGTTAATATGGACTTAGTCCTTCCTTCTTTTTAGCCTATCAGGAGCTAAAGGTTTCTGGACCAGTAAAGATGGAGTAGAAGTAGTCTTAAGAGGAGATGTAGTCACTATATCAGTAGACTTATCCTCTTTAGAATCTCTAGAATCACCAATATAATAGGAGGAATAGCAAAAGAGGAGGATAGGAGTGATTCAGATGCTTCATTCAAATTATCACCCACATTGTGATGTCTCCAATACACATCTCTCACTATTTGTATTTTCTTTAACTAGTTTCTTAATTAGAACTAATAAACCTGATGGTTAGGGTATTACCGTCATCTAGAAGGA
This sequence comes from Lophocereus schottii, assembly GCA_002740545.1. Lineage (NCBI taxonomy): Eukaryota > Viridiplantae > Streptophyta > Magnoliopsida > Caryophyllales > Cactaceae > Lophocereus > Lophocereus schottii. Next base: position 9,094 of record NCQV01106094.1, on the reverse strand, counting down.
CAAGACTCTAAGTATATGCATAAGATATAACATAGCTAAGCATAAGTTACAACTATACACATTCAGATATTATCAAAACCATGTACAAATATCTGCTAACCACCATAAGATTTACACACGATAATAGAGCAACTTTTTATAAAGTTTACAATTCCATCAGCTGAAGATCTCAACATACAACTCGTAAAATACTCATGAACTAAGATAACTAATGATCTGCCTAGATTCCCTCGCTCACTTAGTTTCTTCAGCTGGTTTGTTGGCATGAGGGTGATTCACTGAGCATTTGCCTAAAACAAAACATGATAAATATTTTAAAATGTGACCTAAAGCTCAATACATGCATTCCTATATTGTTGATGATCACTGAAAAATTGGTTGGGCCCACTTTGTAATTCATTTTAATTTAAAACAGTGAAAGAGATGAACGTAAAACTGTATCACTAGTTATTATCTAGTAGTAAATCTCTGGTAACTGTTACAATCTCTAGATAGATATACACCTGCAAAACCAATCTGGAGACCTGGCCTGAGGCCGCATGGGTAACTGGAAGGCGAGTACCTTATAAATGATAACTGACAGGGTCACTAATTAGGTAATAAATCACTTAATAAACTAATTCATTGATACATTTACCAAAACATTATAACTTGGATCAATACATTATGATTTCTAAAGATTCAGGCAATGGACGTGCATGGGGTATTTAAAATACAATCTCACTTGATAATATTTACGCACAATGGGGAATGATAGACTAAGCCCTGATTCTGCTTCAGACATGTAATTATAGGTATATATAGTTGGCAAATAACACTCACTTTCATAATTTGTAATTTTAATAGAAATTTAGCAATTAAACCACATCCATAACTCAAACCATTCAATATAAGATAAGTTACACTAAGATGATTTTAAAACTAATAACTCGAGGTAAAATAACTTGGAGTAAAATAGACCAAAATAAAATAATTAAGGTTATAATGGAAAGGCTTTGATGGTTATAAATAGAATATGAGTTTTTTGATATTTCAGAGATGGATAATAAGGGTTTAAGGCCAAGAGGGGTGTAGTTAGATTCGGAATAACTTTAACCACAGTAGCATGGCCCCACAAATATTGTTCTTGAATAATTACTCCCTCCACTTCTTTGATTTCATTTATATGTCCATTTAGTCCAGTTTTCCAACCTATGTAAGTTTCTAAGTACGATCAAGATTGTTAAACTTAGCAACATTAATAATTAACCAAACTCTTAATAATACTTCTAATGTTGATGACTTCTTTCTTCTCTCATAAATCAAGTTAAATGCCCCTTTAAGGCCCATTAACCTTTGTTTCCTTGTTATCAGTACCGCATGTTGGCCAAAACACTCAAAAATTACTATATGCTCAGCCTTACATATTTTTCAATACTTCCTTCAGATAATCACTCAAAATGCTCCCATGAAGTCACTTACTTGCATTATTAAACCAAACAACCCCTTTCAGTTACTTATTAAATTTTTCATAATCCACTAATTCTGACAAAACTCACACAACATTATTTTTAAAGCCCATAACATATCCAACCCTCAGATTTCATCTAATTCTATCCAAATAAATATACTTGATTCAAAAATCAACTTTATGCATGCATGGTCATGAACCCCTAAGTTATTGATAAGTGCTTAATGTATACATCATTTTTGGGGTCATTTTGCCACATTTTTAGGAGAACTATGTGCTTCAAGTTACTATTTATACTCCTATTGTTAGTTTATGCTTATATATGGTTGTCTGATGTGTTTTGTAGGATTTTAGGCCATTCTGACCTAGCATTTGACCCTCATTGGATGTATTTTGACCTCCCCCATAGATACCCATGTGATACTATGCCCATGGGTAAGAGAAAGGTTGATATTCGGTTCCAGCCAAGACTATGGGCGAACCGTGGTGTCTGCCACGAACCGTGGTGAGCTGTGCAACTATGGCCTCTTCATCTTCCGCCAACTGTGTGGCTGAAAACATCCACGTTCTTCTATAAAACGCCATTTTTCAGTAGAGGGAAGAGGAGGGGAGAAGAGAAAAAAAAGAAAGCATAGCTTAGTTTAGTTTCTTTCTCAAACTTTTACTCATTGTTTTTTTTAGTTTGATTGATGGTTCAGCGAGAAATCTTAAGTGTGAGTTCAGTTTTGAAGCAATTTGAAGCCCTTGTTGAAGGCTGTCTGTGTCAAGACCTTCCCTCTTAGATTTTCACAGAATTATTGGTTAGCTATTGAATCTTTAATCATGTGTGAGTAGTTTATTTTTTGTCTAGGGGTTTATTTGTTAATGAAAGTGTAATTGGATCATGTTTATCGTTAGAATTATGCTTTGATTCATGATTGGTTTGATTTCATTTTATCAAATGATTTTTATGTCGTGAGTGAATTTTTAGCCAAAGTTTGCTTGCACACTTGACGCAATTGAGTGAAAAACTGAAAGATAACATTAAATTGTCAGACTGCTTGATGAAACCTAACAAAGCATCCACTCGAAAGAGAGATTGGTGTGTTAGGAGGAGTAGAGAGTAATCAAAAATATTCAACCTGGATTAAAAGGCAAATTAGTTTGAAAGAACGACTTTTGTCTAGTTTAGGCAAATTTGGTTGATTTCAAAAGAATTGACAGAATTTTTGGATAGATTAAAATTCCTTGAAACCATCTAATTAGAGAAAAGCGCATGTTTATCATTTTGATCCAGTCGTCTTTCTTAATTGCAAAAATCCTTAGACTTTTCTTCTAGATTGAATTTAGAATTAGTAGATTTGAAGTTGTTGAATCAAACCCTTGATTTAGTATTTGCTTACCATATTCTGATAGGCAAAGCTCAATAGATGACTTTGGTCCCTGAGGACGATCTTTTTATCTATACTACAAATACTCGAGCGCTTGCAGCGGTGGTGAAGTTTTTACTGCCGTTGTCGGGGACCAATTTGTTAACTATTAGGTTAGTCTTACGAAAGTGACTAAGCATTTTATTGTCCTTTATTCTTTTTTATTACTATTTTCTTGTTTGATTGCGTTGTTAGTGTTGGTGATAGTGCTTGCAGGAATCTTTCCCGTTTATACGAAGTTCAGTTCTTTATGAACTCGATCCCGAGATTAAGAGGGCTTTTTGGTTAAGAAGGGAGAAGCAAAAGATTGAAGAATAAAGACGTGAGGCAAGAAGATTTCCAACAAACATGGCGGGAGGAGGAGGTGACCAAAGAAGGACTTTTAGAGATTTCGCTACCCCTGGAGTTCAAGGGATCACCTCAAGCATCACTCGCCCAAACGTTGATGCCAATAATTTCGAGCTCAAACCAGCACTCATTTCTATGATGTAATAATCTTAGTTTGGAGGGACTCCTTTGGAAGAGTTGAATCTGCACCTCTCGGCCTTTTTAGAGGTGTGTGACACCTTAAAGCTTAATGGGGTCTCCACCGACACCATTCGATTGTGACTATTTCCCTTCTCGCTAAGGGATAAGGCAAGAGCTTGGCTATATTCTTTGCCATCAGGATGCATCACCATGTGGGATGAGCTAACGAGAGCCTTCCTTGCTAAATTGTTCCCTCTAAGCAAAACGGCAAATGTAAGGAATCAGATCACCGACTTCACTCAAAAAGAAGAAGAGACGCTCTATGAAACTTAGGAGCGGTTTAAAGATTTGCTGTGTTTATACCCCCATCATGGTCTTTAATGATGGATTATCATTCAAGCTTTGTATAATAGTGTGACCCACCCTATAAGGCCCACTATTAATGCGGTGGTAGGAGGTACCTTGATGAACAAAACTGAAGATGAGGTCTACAACCAAATTAAGGAGATGACACTTAACAACTTTTAATGGTCCATCGAATGAGGCTAGCCCAAACGGGTTACAGGTAAGCTTGAAGTTGATGCACTTACTTTGTTTTCAGCTAAAGTAGATGCTATGACTCAAAGATTGGACCGAATGAATATTAATGCTCTAAATTCTAGTGCCCTTCCCGCATGTAAAATTTGCAGTTCCATGGAGCATATGACTTTGAATTGTTAAGTTGGGAGTCATTTTTTCCAAGACTCTAGTGAAGTGAATTATGTTCAAAATTTCAACCCGAGATCAACCAATGATCCTTACTCTAGTACCTACAATCCAGGTAGGAGGAACCATCCAAATTTCTCATATAGGTCTAATCCAAACCCTTCAAATATGCCCCCAATGAATACTAGACCACCTTTTGGTTTCCAAAAACCTCCTTTCCGTTCTCAAATGCTCCAAAAGTCTAATTTAGAATCAATGATGGAAAGTATGCTTATGGCACAACAAAAGTAGGATAAGTATATTAAGCAATTAGCCTCTAAGGTTGATGTGCTTATAACTCATAATAAGATATTAGAAGCCCAAATATCCCAAAAAGCTAGCTTTTTATCTACGCTCCCAGATAGACTCCCTAGCAAGTTCGAACCTAATCCTCGTAAGCAATGTAATTGTCTTACCTTAAAGGAAGAAGTAGAGGACTTTACTGACCCTGAGGACATACCAACAGAAGAGGGTAGAGAAATAATTATGGTTGGAGATAAGTAGAGAAATGATGGTGGCATGGTTGCCATATTCATAGAGAATAAAACTGCAGACATTCCTACAACTTTTCCACCTAAGCTTCCTGATCCAGGCAGCTTCTCTATCCCCTGTATCATGGGGAAGGTGGAAATTGAGAGAGCATTCTCTAATCTTGGTGCAAGCATTAGTTTAATTTCATATTCTTTGTTTCATAAGCTTCACCTAGGGCCATTACAAACTGCACCCTTTTCCCTACAATTAGCAGATGATTCTAAAATGCAACCCATGGGCAGATTAGAAGATGTGCCAGTCAATATATGAGACATTTGGGTATTGAAAGACTTTATCATAGTTGATATGCCCGAGAAGGATGATACTTAAATTATCCTAGGACGGCCCATATTGGCTACAACAAGTTACCATATAGATGTAAGAAAGGGACGAATTACATTTGAAATGCAAGGGCGTTATGCTGTGTTCTGTCATATGAAAGAGAAAGTAGTTTCTCCTAATTCTTCTCTTCTAGATGAATTTCCCCCTTCCCCTGAGATTGACATGGTGGATATCTTGAATTGTAAAGATCCTCCTAACTTTGACTGGATTTCTACTGAGGACCTCAACCAAAGGTATGTTAAGGTGGAGTTTGCAGCTCTTATGCCGCCTAGCATGCCCAAGGTTGAGGCCCATGCTTCTAATGAATCTACTGTGAGCGATTATTGCAAGTTCGCTCAAACTGTTCTCTCTTTGCCCCTTATGGAAAGATACAGTGAAATGTTTGGCACCACGACTAAGAAGCTTGGCACTACGACTGTGTGATGCCAAACTAGAAAAATAAAAAAATTATGGTGACAGCAGACATCACGAACGGCCCGTGGTGGATCCTACGATCCGTAGTGATCTGGTACGGCCTGCGATCAAGGGTTTTGACCACAGAGACCCCTCATTTCCCCTAAATTCATCTTCTTCTTCGAGCTTCTCACAGTCTACCTCTATTTTCTCTCTCTAAAACCATCATAGCTAAAGCCTTCAATCCTCACTCATTTTTTCTTATTCTTACTCCATTTTCACACAAAATCCCTCCTTTTCATTTAATCCATCTTTTTCTTCATCTCTTTCATCATCTTCTTCTTCTTCCAACTCATCTCAGCTACACTCATTCACTATAACCATCTCTTTCTCTCTCTAAATATTCTTCTTTTTACTTAATTCCTTCATTTTTCTTGTTAAAT